>ML832892.1:20710-32883 GCA_009831015.1 Picea engelmannii
TGACTCCGAGAGACGTATTGTGCGACTGAATTCTTCCGGAGAACTAGTTGTTCAGTCTTCTGGATCACCAACTAGGCCTTTCCTAGGACCTGAGGGTCAAGATCATTTTTGGGCTACCGACATTTTTAGACGAGACCTCTTTGTCTCAGGAGCAGGCTTTGATATCACTGTCTCACCTGAGCAACGCTAAACATCTAATCCAGACACAATACCGTTTACTACTGCTTATTATTTTCCTAGTACAGAATCTCCGCGAGATGACCACATAAGGACTCTCCCTTTACAAACGGTCCATTACACAGATACTACAAGTCTTCACACCAGGATTACCATGACTAGCCAAGACCCTATTGGCACACAACTTTTGCCTAGAGTCACCCTGACACTTCCACCCGGATACTGTGCATTGAATGCCTCTATTCCCATTCCTACGGAAATCACATATAGAACTCCTGGTGGTCCCACTTCTTCTGGGAACTCTCCTCCCGGTTTCATTCCTACACTTCCTCCGCCCCCTTTCAGAGGACCTTTTCCATCCTCTATCGGAGGCACTGATCCTAGTGGCACCATTCCGTCATTCACACCAAATTACCAGATTCCCGTTGGTGGAGAATTTCACCGAGGCCCAACTCAACCCTCCCTTGCAGGGAAAATCCCAATTGGAACACAACCCCCGATTGGAACACAACCCTCGATTGGAGGACAACCCCCACCGACCCCACCCTATGGACAAAACATACCTCCATCCTTGGCCCAGTATTGGAACCATTTGATACAACATAACCCTCAATTGACTGGGGGGCAACAACCTCGAGCTACATCCATTATACCCCCTAATATAGGCCGAACATATCCAGGTATGTCTAATCCTATTTGGGGCTTTAATGCTCAACCCCATGCCCCCATTCAAGGGTACAACCCTATGAGTTACTTGCTTCCACAACAACCACCAAATCTTCCCGGATCCTCGTATTATATGCAGACTGCTTATGGTTCCACTGGTTTGTTGATGGGAGTCTCTCCCCAAAGTCACCAGTACCCACATGTGAATAGACAGTTACCTTTCTTAGCCACCCTGGACCTCCCAGATCTGTTAAGGATTTTAAATGATCTGATCCGTCACTCTCCCCAATGGCCCGCTATATTGGCAAAACTACCATATGACATCCCTAAATTCGATGGAAAAGTGGGAGAGGACCTGAACAATCACGTCATGACTTTTCACCTTTTGTGCTCATCCAACTCCTTGATGGATGACTCTATTCATTTACGTATTTTTCAAAGAACTCTGACAGGTTCTGCCACAAAGTGGTATATAGAATTTCCACGAGGTTTCTTCGTCGACTTCAACACCCTCGCTATGGGTTTCCTCACCCACTACCAGTTACCAATCCACTATGAAACAAGGAATGAGATTTTGAGTTCTTTTAAACAAGCCAAAGCCACACATATCTTTGATCACATTCATGAATGGCGACAGAGACGACATCTCATCAAACTCGAACTTCCCGATCAGTTACTGGAAGAATGGTTGATGAAATAATTTGTGAATGACATTGGTCGTGACATCGCCATGGTTGGAGTTGTCACAGAAGAACGGGTCATTAGTCGTGCTTAATACATTAACCTCGTTTACTCACAAACGAGTACTCTTTACGACTTACTCCCTGATGCGCCTCGTCCTTCTACTTCCGCCACTTCAACTACTCCTGTTGCTTCTCATGCAGCTGACAGTGTGATTGGCACTTTCCATGCCCAACCACATTCCACCCAAACCTCTAGAAACAACCCCAAACCCATTTCTTCTAATGTTCAAAATGCTCCGTCTCCTACCCCTCCCGCCGATAAGACTTCTGAGGTAAATGTTGTTCAATCTACCCCCACCGGTTAAAACAAATCCAGAAAGGGTAAGAATAAGGAGGACAAAAATAATTTGCAAGTAGAGAGAACCAAAACACCACCTGTTGATGATAGGGATACGCGCAAACCCTGATACCCTTGTCTTATCTGTGGTGATGATCACTACACTAAGGATTGTCCAGGATGAGTCGAGGTTACAAAGTTCCTTCAAGGGACCACAAAACCACCCACTCCAGCCGTATTGTCACAACCCTTCCCTTCTCAACAACAGGCCCAATTGGTCATTCATGTCCAACCTTCCCCTTCCAATACATCCTATTTCTTAATGTCTACAGGAGATTCAAAGCAAAATGAAATCACACTTGCCACTCAAGCCAAAGATTATTCCTCCTCTAAAGAGAAGGTTTATGTTATACCTCCTTCATTGGTCCAACCATCTCCCACGATTCCACCTACCAACGATCCTCTTCATCTCGAACGACCGAGCCTCAACACAGTCCTTCACCCTCCTCCAAAGGGTGTCATTCAGAAATCGTCTTTCAATCCTCATGTCTGTGTTGCCCAGAACTACAATATTGTTGAAGATCTAGCCCAAGCACCATCTGTGATGTCAGCCCTCGAAGTACTTCAAAGTTGTCCTATGCAACGGAAGGCACTGTTGAAGGCTATCAGTGGAATCGACCCTACAAATACAAATTTAATAATTTTTGACTTGGAAGATCACATTCCAAGGTTACCCCCTCAACTCGCCTTCCAAATACAAGTGATTGTCTTCGACAAAAACATTTGTAGAACTGTTATCGACGAGGGTGCCTCAACGTGTGTCATGTCTATTACCTGTTGGAAAGCCATTGGCTCTCCCTCTTTGACTGAAACCCATAACACACTCAAAGCCTTTAAGGGCTTCGGTTTTAAACCTTACGGTGTCCTCCCTTCACTGCCAATTACGTTAGAAGGCAAGACGGTCCAAGTTGAAGTAGAAGTCTTTGACGCTCCTCTCGATTAAAACCTCCTACTTAACCGTAGCTGGATTGATTCCATGCGTGTAGTTGTGTCGACTCTTTTTCATGTTGTACATTTCCCACATCAAGGAAAGGTAATTACCATTGACCAATTGGCCTTATTTAACTCGAATGCATGTACTGGAAACGTACCGTTCATTTCCAAAACCCCTCGGATATGAGAATGTCGGTGTGGGTCTTCTTAAAGACTCCTCGTTAATGGGTACCTTCCCCATCCCACCAACTGATGTTCCACATCCGTCTTTCGCTTCAATTAACATGATATTCAACTCTATTCATGGAACCCCTGCGTCTCATGACCCATGGATGGTACCCGACCCCAGTGATCATCTTCGTTACGGCGACGAAATGCATTTGAGTCTGGTCGAATTTGCCTATCAGGCCATTCAATCGGCAACCCCTTCTACCCCCTCTCTTGGTGATTTATCTCCAGATCCTTTCCGCATCATTTTTCCCATGGACAAGATGATTATGTATTTTATGGAAGACACCCCCTGGGATGATGGACATCATCATTCCATCCTCTTACTGGAACAACACACCATTGAGAGTTACCAACGGATCTCGACCCCGTCAACCGTTGTCATCATTTCCACCGTTCCTGAGTCTACACACGATGTGTTTTCCGAAGGGAACTTAAGCAATATCTCACCCACTGTTCCCCTCGACATATCCATAAAACTTGGAATTGTAAAAAATGTGCATATCAGAGCTTCGTGTTCCCCTGACGAGATCGTCACCTACAAGTCACTTTTCAAAGAATTTTGTGGCATCTTCGTCTGGAGCTATGAATAAATGTCGGGTATTGACCCCGACATTGTGATACATGAGATTAAGACATACCTAGACGCTAAACCCATCCATCAATGCCTTCATCCAGTCCACCCACGTAAAGCAGCCACTATCAATCTTGAAGTCGAGAAAATTCTCAAAGCCGACTTTATTTACCCGGTGGCTCTCACTGACTGTGTTTCCAATCTTGTCCCGATCAACAAGAAACAGGGCACAATCCACATGTGCATTGATTATAGGGATATTAACAAAGCATGTCCTAAAGACAACTTTCCTACCCCCTTCCTTGACCAGATTGTCGACGATTGCACTGGAAGTGAAATCTTCTCTCTGATGGATAGTTTCTCCGGATATAATGAAATCAATATTGTTCCCGAGGATCAACACAAAAATGTTTTTATTTGTCCTTGGGGCACTTTTGCTTATCGAAAACTTCCTTTCGGTCTAAAAAATGTTGGCGCAACTTTTCAACGCGCTATGTCTTATGCCTTCCATGATATCAAGCACATCGTGCAACCATACCTTGATTACTTACCCACTCATTCCATGCGCCGGGTCGATCATCCAATACACCTCCGAGCCATTTTTCTCCGATGTCGGTTTTACCATATACACTTGAATCCTCACAAATGCATTTTCTGTATAGAATCTGACCGACTTCTAGGCTTTATTGTTTCACTTCAAGGGATCAGGGTAGATCCTCTGAAGGTTGAGGCGATTTTCAATCTCCCTCCTCCTTCTTCGCCTCGCCAGTTACAAAGTTTGCAAGGGAAAGCAAACTTTCTTCGTCGTTTCATCCGGAACTATGTTGAGCTAACTCTTGGATTTATGTGACTACTCAAAAAGGGGTCTAAGTTCGTATGGGATACCATCGCAAACAAGGATTTTGATGCTTTGAAACTCTCCCTGACATGTACTCTATTTCTCTTCCCCCCTGATTACAGTCGCGATTACTTCCTCTACCTCGTAGCCTCGGATTACACCATCGCTATGGTTCTCGTCCTGGAGGATGATTCTCATGATGAACATGTCATCTATTACTTGAGTCGAAGTCTAACGCCTATCGAAACCAAGTATTTACATGTCGAAAAACTGGCCTTCCCAGCCGTCCAAGCAGTTCAACATTTCTAGCACTATATCCTCTCTCGTAAAACTATGGTAATTTCTAACTACAAGCCTATGCAGCACATTCTCACACGTCAACTACTAGGGGGAAAATACTCCAAATGGATCATGATACTCCAGGAGTTTGACTTGGAATTCGAATGCACTAAGTCCAAGAAATCCTTACTGTTTGCCGAGTTGATATGCGACTTTCCCTACTCTAAGACGGAAAAGGTAGCAGCTGATTCATTACCTGATGAATCCCTTTTCCTGATTAGTTCCGATGATATTTGGTACGGAGATATCATCATATATCTCAAAACCAAGACTTTTTGGCCCAATTTGTCTAGTACTGACTGTCGTCGAATATGCTACCAAGCCCGTCAGTATATTATCCTCGGTGATACTCTTTATTGTTGTGGGATTGACTCAGTTTTTTGATGCTACCTCACATTTGATGAAGCTGAGAAAGCCCTAAATGACTGCCATTCTGGAGCCTGTGGTGGTCATATGTCTGGGTATGCTACTACCCAGAAAATCTTGCGAGCTGGGTATTTTTGGACTTCTTTATTTAACGATTGTATAATTGCCATCCAAAAGTGCCATGCTTGCCATACCTACAACCATAAAATACAATCACATCCTGCTCCTCTTCACCCTGTGGTCTCCGTTGGTCCTTTTGCGAAATGGGGTATTTATTTCATGACATGTCACCCCCACTCGACTGGGGGGCATGGATGCATTATTGTAGTTGTAGATTATTTTACGAAATGGGCTAAGGCGATGTTGACATTTGACAATACCAAGAAGACCACAACTTTATTCATATTCAATCACATCATAGCTCGTTTTGGTGTTCCTCGGGCTATCGTTACCGATCAAGGTAGCCACTTTAGAAACTTCATGATGTCTGAACTCACATAAAAGTTGGGTCTTTGCCATGAAAACTCAACACCCTATTACCCACAAGCCAATGACCAAGTCAAAGCAATTAACAAAGTCCTCATAACCATGCTTTGACGAATGATAGGGATTCACAAAACGAGTTGGCACACAATGTTGTTTTCAACATTGTGGGCTTACAGGACATCCGTTAAGTCTACTACAGGGTTTACACCATTCCGGTTAGTCTATGGTCTAGAAGCCATCCTACTGATTGAATGTGAGATACCTTCCCTAAAACGTGTCGTCAAACTCCTACCAAACACTTCTGCTGAAGAAGAACGTCTGTTGTATCTCATGCGATTAGACAAAACTCGACGCGACGCCACCCTAGTCATAGAAGCCCAGAAGAAACGCATCAAATCCCAATACGACAAACATGTCAAACCTTTCGTTTTCTCTGAGGGTGATCTGGTTCTCCTTTACGAACAAGATCGGGATTTACTAGGGGCTGGAAAATTTGAAGCTATGTGGCGAGGCCTTTACATTGTTAGATGATTTCTAGATAAAGGAGCTTACGAGTTAGTAGATTATGACAATATCCCTTTGAGTGAACCCAGAAATGGGTTGTACTTAAAGAAGTACTATGCCTAAGATCACCTGTGCATGAGTACTTGTATTTTATTATATCATACTTCTTGTGTGTTACTGTAGTATGCTTTTCATTATCTGGTCTCTGCCCTTACGTTGCATTATGTTTGGTTTCTATATGTCGAAGTTTTCACTACCCCACATTGGCTTCGCTGATGGTGCTAGCCGTAGTACTCAGAACCTTGCTTCTGCTTCTTGGGCAATTTACGCCCCTACAAATGAACTTATCACTCTACGAGGTGTGTGTCTCGGCCGTGCAACTAACAATATTGTAGAGTATAGCGCCGTTATCGAATTGTTGATTGATGCTATTATGCTTGATATCTGTCATTTGGTTGTACGACTTGATTCGCAGCTAGTAGTACTACAATTAAGTAATATCTATGTTATTTGAAGTCCTGCATTATTACGGTTATATTTAAGAATTCACCTCTTGGAACGTTATTTTGATTATATTGAATATCATCATATTCCTAGATGTCTAAATACATTAACTGATGCATTAGTGAACTATGTATTAGACAGACATTTGGGCCACTTATAAACCAATCACATCACATGTATCACACAACACAAGATAAGCCAGTAGAAGTCGTATATATGTATATAATGATCAAAAGTTTTTTTTTTTTTTACAAAAAGGTTCTGTCCAAGGACCAAAATTTCAAAATCTGAAGCTCATAGCTTCTACAAAGTAGCATCATGGGTGATGCTCATGATAACACACGACTGCCTGGGCAACCCTACGAAGAAGTCAGGCAATAGACTCTGACACACCCACATTATGGCGCTGATAACACCAAGGGATCTCTCCGATAGTCATGTTCGGAATATCAGCAGTCAACCACTCCAAGTTTTGCTCCACTGCTTCATAGTCTTTAGCATCCCATCATGCTACTGGAGCCGCCTCTCCTCGCCACTGAATAGGAGAAGTCCCTGGTGGTCGATACGGCCCCACATCTGTGCCATCAAAAGGAGATTTTTTTATTAGTCCTTAGACAAACATAAAAAAACATTTTATATGATAAAAATCACAAAAACATTTAAAATAACTAAATGTGTACTTTTTACCAAGGTCACCCCACTGAGCATCCTCAAGTAGGGCTAAATCCGGATCCCCTCAGAATTCCAATCCGACATAGGCATAGTCATCAACCATCAACATCTGTGGCTGCAACCAATCAAAGAATGAAGCATTGTATTTGATGATAGGCCTAGCTACATGTCAGGCCATGAGGTTGCACCATCTCAGCATCCTCGGATCCTGTGGGGCCGATAAACTCCACTCAACCTGTAATCTCAGCAAGGGGACCCTCTCAAGAAATAAGGACACCAAAAGTGATTCGTACCTGAATTTCTTCCGATCACCCTTCCTGCATTTTGTCAACTGCCTTTTCATACTGCAGAGAACTGCATCTAGCCAGTTGAAGACTCATGGCTCTGTACACTCTATGGCATACTGGAAGTATATCTGGAGAGCCATGTGTGGAGCTGCGCTCCCAACCATGTGTGCTATGGTGAACACGATGGTTCGTAGGGTCAAATATTGGACCCCCTAGATAGCCACCTTACCTTTGCTTCTTTCTGCCTCTGGAACGCAGTACTAACGACAATACTCACACATGGGGAGTCCGCCACCTTGGCTACCTATCA
Organism: Picea engelmannii; assembly: GCA_009831015.1. Classification (NCBI taxonomy): domain Eukaryota; kingdom Viridiplantae; phylum Streptophyta; class Pinopsida; order Pinales; family Pinaceae; genus Picea; species Picea engelmannii. The sequence goes on from ML832892.1 coordinate 28,675, forward strand.
AAATAGTGTGGTACCCGTGCCATGATAAACCTGTCAGAAATTAGATATCCTCGATATCTAGGGTCAAGGTGTGGACTCCCACCTGAAACAACTATTGGTCCACGTCCCACATATGAACCAGGTACTCCAACAATCTGATTTGGGCCCTCATGCCCAGAATCTGGAAGAATTTCAAGAGTCCACTGTCTCGAAGGGCAGCAACGGTACCCAGTTCATTCCCGACAATAGTATCATCTTCCTCGTGATCTCTTTCGTGCCACTCCAGCATCATGATGGTCAAATGCCTGCACAAGAACCATAAGAAGAGAGTCAACAACTCATTTCAAACGTTGGCATATTTTTCATTGGGTAAAAATCAAAGTGAAATTTCATTTTGCAGCCCTCGCAGGTGCCCCTTGCGCATAGTGCGAGATTATCGCAGTGCCTTTGAGGCCACCTGCGAGAATCATGCATTCTTGCAGGTCCTGTATGACTAGCCTACAAGAACGCCTGGGCGCAATTTTTGGCCCTAAAACAAACTCAAAACCTTGAAATTTGCCAATGAAAATGAAAACTAAACCATGGAAAAGATGAGGGATTAAGAGCCTACCTCACTGACGAAGACGATTCGCCAAATGGTTGCCTGTGCTTCCCGCGATCGAGTGATGAAATTTGAGGTAAAAAGAGTTGTTTTGGGCAAAGTTCTTGGCAAAATCACAATGAATATGGTAAAATCCCTTTTACCCACATTTATTTTACTTTTTACCATTTTTGTTGATTTTTATATTGTTTTTTTCATCAAACCTAATGCCTAATAGCCCTATGAGTGTGATTTTTTTCAGATATAATGACTTTGAAGTCCACACGAAAGAGTACAGATGTTTTTTCTTTTTCATTGCATGTATGATTACTTTTTATAGTTTTTAGAAAAACTTCGAGCTCAGTCTTTGTTCGTTCTCGCGCTCGAAAATACATGAGAATGCAATCGAGTATAATTTTCTCATATTTTCATACTCATGATGGTAACACTAAAATGACGAACCCAAAGGAGTATCCTTTAAGCTCTTTTCACACTCCATAAAACCAAAAAGATTGTCGAGCGACCTTGTTCTATTCATGCTCGTAAAAGTATCTGAGAAAAACATTCGATGGGCGATAGTTTATCACTTTTTTGGTCCTATTGAACTATTTTACAAAAAAGGAACTGAGAGAGTTCTCTTTAAGTGTTTTTTAGACTCTCAAAACATGAAAAACCTTCGAGTTTTCTATCTTTGGACTCGTTAAACAAGCATCAAAAGACCCGTAATGGGACCGAGCCACTCCTTCCTAGGGTTTGTTAAATATACTCCGAGGGACTCGTCTGAAGGATGAGATTACATCAACAAGCATATGTTATCCTCCTCAAGATTGCGTAAAAATAAAGAGGTACTCACCAGAAATGGTGGGGGGAAATTTGGGAAAGGGATATGTTTTCGTATTCATAATTTTTGGCACTAAGTGTCTCTCTTGAACTTGACACCTCCTATTCGTTATTTGAAGCCGGTTTGGGAAATCCATTTGTCTCTCATTTGACTTGCCACAAGGTCATATCCTGAGTCATCTCTGAGTCAGTGCTGCCAAGTCCTTGGTCGTGTCATTCATATGTTCAAGAGAAGTCCATCCAAACCTGCTATTGAGTCGACCATCTGCAGTTGTCCATTCTCTCTGTGTCGGCCCTCCCTATGTCCAATTCAACCTATACAATACTTTGTTTCACCTTCAAATCTATTACTCATTTCATGTCATTGATGAGGGATACATCAAGGCCCTCCTGTGACAAGTTTTGTTCCGTTGACTCCAACTCATTACCCGGAAACAAGACTTAGGAATTATTTGGTACCTTGGAACTTGCATGCCTCAATGGAAGGTTCTCTCGCTTTCGATAGTGGGTTTTCATCATTGACCCTTGATCGTGAGATTCTGTCGAATGTTCAACCTCAACTCATTTATTCACATTCGAGGGATTGTACCAGTGTACCTTGGGAGTCATTGACATTAATGGTGATTTCCCTCACACTTGTTAATGGTTTCATCAATGACCAGTAATCAAGTGGTTTCTACCATGTTCGACTTCGGCACATGTAATCACATGGTTAGATTCATACTTTCAGGTGATGGGATTGAAGACCTTGGGTTTAATCTTTTTGATTCAGGTTGCGATGGAGTATGTATAATTTGCTGACACATAGATCCACTTTGTATGTCACGTGGCTATGTCATCCTAATTTGAGTCTTCTCGCATAGATCTAAAGTGTATTCTTGGTGGCTATGCAGTATTTTGACGGCATGGATCCACGATGTATGATTGGTGGCCTTGACCTACGTTCATGATGTCGTTCGTCTGTGATCCGAGTATGGGAATGCCTACCTCAGAGCTGGTATTATATTTTGCAGATGCTTGGTTGTTTTCAGGTTTTCGATTAGGTGCACTCTTGGTTTCCGACACACACACACATAGTTTACAAAGTATTTCGGCTGTCAATGATTCTGGCCTCATACTTTGGGGGGGATTTTGTTACACGTGATTTTGGTCACTCTGGTGATGTCTTAACCATGGTGCATGCAAGCTCCCAACAAGGACTTTTTTCCTGAGAAAAGTGGCCCTTGTCTCTTTCCAAAAACACACTTTTAAAGTGAGTTTGTAGGATACCTGTAGCCTAGGGTGCAATAATCCATCATTCTTGCAGGCCACCTACACTTAGGGTGTGCACTTCTTGCAGTTTGATCCATACACAGGGTGCGAACCTATTTTTAAACTTGGAAAGAAGAAGAGGTCTCGAGGGTTCTAGGAGGGAATCTTCTAGAAAATGAGTTGGCATTCATATGGTTGTCATTTTACTGACTTCTCAGATTTGATGGGATCATCCTAATCCATGTAGCCATCTCTCCTTCTCCTATATATTGAAAGGTTTCTCATGGAAAAGGTTAAGCAATATTAATTGAAGAATTGGTGAAAGAATTGTGTGAAGAACCTTGCTTGGACAGAGGCTTGAATACTCTAGTTGGTCTATCAAGAGAAATTAGATCTTCTTCATGCAAGTACAGATCAAGTGTGTGTGTTGTAACCGAGGGTCATTGAAAGGAAGCTTGCAACATCAAGGCAATCAGGTTGTATCTTCTACTTTCAATTAATATGATACAACGACATGTCCCTTTCCCATAAAGTCATTCTTACTTTATTGTGTAATTCTTTGATCATATGCATAAGTTGATGTTGAATACATTTTTCTATCTTCACTTTGGTTGGTTTGTGTTGTATTGGACTTGACTTCATGAGAGCACCGGAGCGAAGCGGGAGCAACAAATACCTAAGGAAGTGATATAAAGGTATGTCACGTATTCCTCCCTATTAGCAGATTTGATGATTACAACTTACAGAAAGAGTCATGTCCTGTCCTGTTTTTCTCTAGATCCAGGTGGATCTAGGGAGATCTGTTAGTGTCTGCACCTACCAATTAGTCCGATAACAATGTTATACTCAATCATATCGTGATAAACTAATGATCTGTAGTGCACATTATTAGTTGATTGTGGGACAATTGTATAATTTTAGCATAAATGGAATCCTATGTTGGTGTGCTCTAGAAAATGTATGAAAATCCATCCTATATCAAGCAAATGAAGGTATTTATGGAGGCCATAATGCCAGTAAGTTTGTTGCACATAGGAATTTCGTGTCCCTACCTCTTGGAAAATTCCAAGGAATATCGAAAATGCTACGATGTATGTCAACGAGTTGGAAATCCCTGTTAGAGAGATGAGTTTCCTTTATTTCCAGTGACCGAAATAGATCCATTCAAAAAATGGAGCAAAGATTTTCTGGGGCCCACAAATCCTCCCATGAATTGCATAGGGGCGTGCCATATATTGTTGGAAAATTGGTTTTCATTGATGTTAACTCTAGAAGAAGTCTAGAAGCCTCTAGAAGTGATGGGTGTATTTGAAGAAGTCTCCAAAGTGGTCCCCTTATGAAATAGCTTTAAGCATGGCCCTCACAGGAATACGCTTTGAAGAATTATACAAAAATACTTGGAAGTATGTTTAAGTGGCTAAGTATTTAAGAATCCCCAAAGGTGTGGTCATAAAGCTCGAATTTGATTCAAGAAAAAGAGGGTAAATGATATTGCAAATGGATGAAAAACCTCATTGGATTGATAATCCTCATTAAGTTGTCTCCAACCATAGATGACA
>ML832892.1:33041-73156 GCA_009831015.1 Picea engelmannii
TACACATTTCAATTTTTGGGTCTTTTCACTTTTGGAGATACGCTACGTGGAAGATAATGTTTTTTACTAGTCCTGTAACTAGTCTCAAACATGTGTTCCGGGAAAAATAGTCATAACTTCTTCATAGAGGATCTAAATTCCATGAGACTAAATGCATTAGAAAAAGTACATTCTATAGTACTTTTTATGTGAGTTTCAAAATTATATATCAAATATTGAGCACGTGGCATGTTGTACACGTTCTCTCTCCAAAATAGGACATAATTTAGGAAACTTTCCATTTTTGCTATAATGCATTTTTAGGGACGATTCAAGGAGACAAACTTGGAGAAATTTGAGAAAAGATATCAAATACCATTGGGTACAAGTTCGAGACCATGATTAAATATAGGTACAAATTTATACTTATTGAAATTTAGGGTTGGTGACTAACCCAAAAACTAGTCCCAAAGAGCTGTTCGAGATAAAACGATTATAACTGAAGCTTGGTAGGTCCAAATGAATTCCACTTGTTACATCAGCAGGATAATATACCCTCAAATATGAGGTCCAAGTTTTAGAATCATAAATGGAAAACTGAGCTTATGGTGAATCTTACAATTTTCCATATTTGAGGTATAGATCTAAGCATCTTTATATGCAGATTTAAGAAGTTGTGTTGGGGTTTATATGTGGAACCATGTGGACCTAGGATTTATATGTGGACCTAGTTCAATCATTTTTATGTATAAGTTGTGGTGGATCCATTTTTGATGATGTTGATGTATTATTTATGGTGTATCCAATTTTGATGATGTATCAGTTGTAGTGGAGCTAGTTTTTATTATGGTGATATATCAATATCAGTGACAATAACAATGATAGGTTGTTTCTCTGATTTATATTTAAGGGTGGTAGCGTGGTTCGAGGCAGGATATCAAAGCCTCCTTTAGTTTGGTTCCTGAGAAACAAGGTTGGTTGAGTGGTGCATAACAATATTGGTGTCTTTAGATAGCAGGTTGGTGCTTGCAGGGGAGTTGCATATTCCTTTGAGTTGGTGCTCATAAAACTAGGGGGCTAGAGAATCCTTCTAGTTGGAGCTATATAATCTATGGATTTGGATCTTCCTTCAGGTTGGGGCCTATAAAATGGTGTGTTGGAGCCTCCTTCCAGTCGGAGCTGGAGAATTGAGGGAGTTGTAGCTTCCTTTAGGCTGACCTCCTTTCAGTTGGTGTTGGAGAATATTTAAATTTGATGCTTACTTTGAATGTAATATTCAAGATATATATTAAAGAATTTTGTGGTTTTCTCCCAATTGGGTTTCCACGTAAAATTCTTTTGTATTTTGTATATGTGGTTGTTTATGATATCTTGAATGCAATCATAAGTGATACATTTTTGACAACTTAATTTTTACATGTTGTGATTAAAAATTCTAAAAAGTTCCTAACACTGATTCACTCCCCCATATCAGTATTAGTGAATATTCCAACAATTTATATAAGAGCAGGTCCTTCAGAAACTGTCTAACCACTGAAAGGAAGATCATGGAGTGCAGGGATAATGGAACACAAGTATTTTATGTTAAGGAATATGAGATATGGTGATAAATAATGAAAGTGTTTCTAGAGGCATAGGGGATTGACGTTTCACACTCAGTTGTTACAGGATACATTACTTCAAAGAAACCTCCGAAGATTGTATCCAAGAAGGAATTAAAAATGAACAACAAGATAAAAATGGATACCATCATGGATGGACTACTTTATTTGGTAAAGGTCAAAGTGGGACAAAGTTCATCAGCCAAATAGCTTTGTGATAAGATACATAGTCTCTACTCTAAGGGATCTCTTCTTCTAATCACAGGTATAGAACATGGTGATCAAAACAAAGAAGATGTTGAGACAAATCAAGAAGAAAGAAGCTCATCATGTTAGACAAATCCAGAAGAAAATTGGAAATGGTATGGAAGAGCATGAAAAACAATATTATGAAGAAGGCGAAGTGGATCTTGTGGAATAATTAATGATTTATTTAAATTAGCTAAAAAGATAAAGGAGGGAAAACAATTCCCTCAAGGAATAATTGATCAAGATAGAGGGTTCTTAAAACCCTAACAAAAATTATAAATAATCCCAGAAGATCATCATAAATCTAAAGGTTAAGCTGGAAGAATCCAGAGTGATTGAAGAAATACACAAAAAAAAGTTGGAAGAAAAGCATTAAATAAATGAGTGTCTAGAAGATGAAATAGTATTACAAAGAAAATAACTTGAAAAGGAAGAAGAAGAAGTTGCTCGCTTAAAAATTGAGGCAAAGAAAGAGAAAAAGAGAGAATATATTTTGAAAATTCACCTTAAGGAAAGATCTGAGGATTTAAACAAGATTGAAGAAGAGTTTAGTCAAGAAGAATGACGACTTGAATAAGAAATCATCTCCTTGAAAACCTATCTTAAAGAAGAAAAGAGAATGGAAGAAGTGATGAAGAAATAATAATATTGTGAGAATATTGAAGAATAAGTCATCAAATTAAGGGTCGAAGTTATCAAAATCAACAAGAACTTAAAGAGATCTCGAGTACTATAAGATATTCTTAGTTGTCAAAAGTCATCCTTCAATAAAGCAGGTATTTGATACATTGGTGATGCCTCATGCAAAGAAGATACAAATTCCAATCCCAACAAGGGTGTCGAAGAGAGAGGAAGATCCACAGATCCAGTAATGAAAGTTGAAGAGAAGTGTTCTAGATTATCAGAAAAGAAGAATGAAGATAAGGATAAAAACTATGCATACATTCTCAAAGGAAGGAATCATGGTTAGCAAGAGTCAATGAGGGATGAATGCAAAAGAGGTGTATGTCCAAGAAGAATTTCTACCTCTATGAATAAAAAACGATTCAATCATTGTGAAGGAAACAAAATAAGAGAAGATTGTGATCAACTAAGGCATTAATTCAAAAGGACTTCATAAAAAATAGGGTCACTTGCTTCTAGGTATCAAAGTTTATTTCCTGGTTATTTTTTTACTTGTAATAAATCTAGACATAAAGTTGTAGATTGCAGGGCATATGGAGGAAATGTTCAAGAAATATATTTTTATGTGGCCCCCTACAATATTGAAAGTTACAAATTCCACAACTTTGGGCATATATCTCGTGATTGTAGAATCAAAATGGAGGCTTCCCTAAACAAAAACACTAATATCATATATAAGAAGGTTTGGAGATGAAATAAAAAACAAGAAGAACAAGTGAATGAAGAAATCGCATAGATCATACTCATAGGATTTTCATATATGCGAGATCATGATGAATCTACAGGTAAAAAGGAAGATGTCAGAATTCAGAATGATGATCCTGCAACAAAGGAGGATTATATATTGTTGTAAGAACTATGGCTTGGAGACTCCTAGTAATGTTAATATTGAAGAGGGGGATTCTAAGCAATATGTATTACAAAGTGGAAAAGTATTTTTCAGGAAGTCTGAAGTGTTTTCATATTTTGGGAAGGAAGATTATGAATGCTCTGATGGGAGAGGTACAAAATGTCTCATGACATATTGGTTGATTAAAGAGCGTTTTTCAGAAAATATCCCCATCCAGTTATGAAGAGGTTATCTGGAAGTTATGAGGAATATAATTGACACACTTTTGAGGAAGAGATTCATGATTGTATAGAGGATTACACACATGTATTCAAGCAGGGATATATTCATTACATATTTTAGAATGTGTTATTGTTGCAAACTTGTAGAGTTTTATTTGAAGATAAAGAAGACTATCATACATATTTGATTAAGCTTGAGAAGCAGGAATTTGTTGTGATACATTGTAGTATATTTGCAGAAGTATTTAGAATAGTGAAGTGACATATGGGTTAACATTGTGTGTAGTTGGGTAGTAGAGCCATGGACAATTTTGTGACATATGGAAAATGATATTTAGTAGATCTAGAAGACAATACATGACATAAACCAGAGAAGATACATGATAGTGGATGAAAGAATGAACTCAATAGGAATTTAAAAAAGGATTGTTGTCATTGTCATCAATAGGAATGTTCAACAAAGCATATGACTTAGAAAAGAAGCATATTGAAAGGTGGAACCAACTAGTTACATGAAGGAAAGTTGTGAGAGGAACCAAAAAACATGAGAGAAACCATCGAGAGGAGTTATATTGTCAAGGGGATATGGTTGAATGATTATGTCATTGATGTCAGCTAACTAAAAAACATGGGAACCCATGAATACTTGAAGTCAATTTATGAAGGAACTTTGACAAGAACACTTTTAATATATGTCAGTGGATTGCACCAGGAAGTACCAATGGAAAAGAATCCCTAGAAGAGAGGAAATGAAGCATATACAAGAATCCCCACATTGATTTACATAACATATTGCAAAGAATACAGGGGGATATAAATCATGAGGAATTCACCCTTTTCCATTGATGTCAAAGGGGGAGATAAAGAAAAAAAGGAGAGAATGATCATAAACATGCAGACAGGGGGAGTAATGAACACTAAGGGAGTATGATTGTTGGCATCAATGCCAAAGGGGGAGATTGTTGGAAAATTCATCGTCATTGATGTCAACCCTAGAATAAGTCCAAACACCTATAGAAGTGACGTGTGTATTTGAATAAGTATCCAAAGTGGACCCCTTATGACATAACTTTAAGCTTGGCCCTCATGGGAAGATGCTTTGAAGAAGTATACAAGAATCCCTAGAGGTATGGCTAAGTGGTTAAGTAGTTAAGAAGACCCAAAGTTATGGTCATGAAGCACAAATTTTATTGAAGAAAAAATGGTGAAGGACATTGAAAATGGATGGAAAATCTCATTGGATTGATAGTAGTCATCAAGCCATCTCCAACAGTAGGTGGCACACCACGTGGTTCAACAAGGTTGAGGAGTTATTCCCTCTTAAAGTTGAAGACCAAAAGTATGGTCAAGAAGCTCTGAATCTAAGGTCAAGAATTTATAAGTTGGCCCTAAAGTGATTTAAAGGAGAAAAATTTGTTTCAAACAATATGTTACAAGTTGGCTCAAGGTTAAGTAAAGAAGGTTCTTGGAAGGGTATAAATACACATTAAGAACCTCTCATTTTCATCATTCAATCTTGTGATCTCTTAGCAAAATCTTGTCAACGAATTTCAGAGGCAAGATGAAGTGAATAAGGGTGAAATTCCAATGTAAGATGAAGTGAAGAAGCGAGAAATTGCAAGGGAAGATGAAGTCTTGTGATGATGTGTTCTAAGGTAATTTTTTAAAAGGTCATCTTACCATTGTTTCTATAACATTGTTTTTAGAATGATTCAGATAATGAAACTTGGATGATATTGATAATATGTATCAATTTAACTGTGGTATGTATTTATGCTTATGGGTCATTTTCCTTTTAGAGATATAGTATGTGGAAAATAGAGTTTTTGACTAGTCATGTAACTAGTCTCAAATAGGTGTTTTGGGTAAAATGGTCATAACTACTTCACAGAAGATCTTAATTTTGTGAGCCTAATTGCATTAGAAAGATAAAATTCCATAGTGCATGGCATGTTGTATAAGTTCTCTCTCCAGAATAGGCTGGGATTGATGAAGGTATGCCATTTTCGTTATAGAACTTATTCATGGATGAATCAAAGAGAGAAACTTGGAGGAATTCTATAGAAGGTATAAAAATAGATTGGAAAGAAGTTCCAGACCTTGACTCATTAGAAGTACAAAGTTATACTTGATGAAAGTTAGGGTTTGTGACTATTCCAAAAACTAGTCCCAAATAGGTGTTCGAGATAAAAGAGTTATATGTGAAGCTTGGTAGTTATAAATTGAATTCTAGTTGTTGCATCAAAAGGAGAACATATCCTAATATGTGAAGTCCACTTTTTCGGAATAAAAGAATGGAAAATTGAGATTTTGTTGAATCTTACAAGTTTTCATATTTGAGGTTCATTTATGAGCAACTTTGTATGCAAAATTAAGAAGTTATGTTGGGGTTTATATGTGGGCCCATGTGGAACTAGGATTTCTATGTGGACCAAGATTGATAATTTTGATGTATAAGTTGTTGTGGATATAATTTTGATGATCTTGATGTAACAATTATGGTGTATCCAATTTTGATGATGACGATGATGTTTCAGTTGTAGTGGAGCTAGTTTTGATGATGGTAATATATTAGTATCAGTGACAGTAAAAATAACAGGTTGGTTATCTCATTTATATTTAATTTTGGAAGGGTGGTTCAAGGAAGGAGATTGAAGTCTCCTTCAGGTTTGTTCCTGAGAAACAAGGGTGTTTGGGTTGTGCACATGAAGATTGGTGTCTTCAGATAATATGTTGTTTCTTGTAGGGGATTTGCAGCTTCCATTGAGTTGTTTCTCATAAAACTAAGTGGGTTGGTGCCTCCTTCCAGTTGGATCTAGAGAATCTAGGGAGTTCGATATTCCTTTAGGTTGGAGCCTGTAAACTATGGGGTTGGAGCCTCCTTGCAATTAGTTCTTGAGAATCTAGGGAGTTGTAGATTCCTTTAGGTTGGAGCCTATAAAATAGGATTTTGTAGCCTCCTTTGAGTTGGTGCTAGAGAATCTTGGAAGTTGGTGCATCTTGTGAATTCAATATTCAATATATATATTAAATACTTCCATGGTTTTCTCCCATTCGGGTTTCCACATAAACGTCTTATGTACTTTGTATTTGTAGTTACATGTTTGTGATATCTTGAATGTAATCATAAGTGTTAAGTTGTTGACAACGCAATGTTTACATGTTGTGATTAAAAAGGTAAAAAGTGCCTAATTATGATTCACCCCCTCCTCTCAGTATTAGTGAATATTCCAACAATTACAAAAACTGAATACCTTACTAGATGGGATGAAGAAGTGCCACTCAAATATTGTACGGTTGAAAGCATGACACAATTCATTTTTCAAGATGTGATCACTGGATTCGTCTATCCAAGGGTGTTGATGAGTGACCAAGGGTCACATTTTTTGAGTGAGACCATTCAACAACTCACTCAGGAGTTCATGATCCATCATGAGAAGAGCACCCTCTATCATCATTGAGCCAATGGTACGATTGAAGATTTTAATAAAAATTTAGACCATGCATTAACAAAAAAATTTAATGTGTACCGTGATGATTAGGAGTAGTGCATCTCAACAATATTATGGTCTTATCGAACAACATGAAAAATGGTGACAAAGTACACACCATTTATATTGATCTATGGACAAGAAGTAGTCATGTTTCTAGAACTTGTTGTTCCTAGCCTCCGGGTTGCACTAGAAACCCATATGACTCATTACGAGTCCCTTCATCATAGGTTAGATGATCTCATGGAACTAGAGAAAGGATGAATGATGGTTTGTTTCATCCAGGTTCTTGAAAAGAATAGGAATAAAGCATGGCATGACCATAACATACACCATAAAAATATTTAGCTTGGATCTTTAGTATTACTATATGACAACAAATATTTACAACATCTTGGAAAGTTACACATGTACTAGTTGGGACAGTTCCAACTAATATACATCAGTGAAGTAGGTGCCACCAATCTATAAATCTTACAACAATAATAGAAGCAGATTGAAGGTGTATTATGGACCGCAAGGGTGGACCATCATGTAAGTCCCTCTCTTAGCTTTGACTATTGGTAGAGTATATTTCATGTAGGGAGTACACCATGTAACACATATCCTAGTTGGCATAATTTACCTTTTGGAAAACAAACCATTCACATCGTCCAAGAAGGTGGACTTGATAGATTAACAGTTTTTGTAGATTTTCTAGATTTTCAAATCAGGCTAATACTTTTCCATAAGCACAAGATATTGGTCCTAACTCACAATTCATGTGGGTTTCAAAGGAGTTTCCTCTCTATTCATTTATTTTAAAGGGAAATTAATAAAATTTTGGTATCTAACACATGCCATGAGTACATAGTCAATTATACCACAACATTCTCTAGCAAGCATCACTAGGATGGTGGATGTGGCATATCAATATACCCATGAGTCACATTTCAGTGCCACTTTATACTTGTTCTCCAAGCATTCCCCTCCATCGAATATTTATTTCTCTCCTTCATCATATTCCCCACCATATTCACTCTATATATACCACCCACCCCTTGATTCTCTCACTGGAGTAATGATCCAAGCCCCATTCTCTACCACCTCCACCTGTGACTTCCTTCATCGTCTGATTGGTATTTTACCCGATTCCCTCACCTTGATCAATTTTTACCCACTACCCTATCATGGTGTGGCTTAGAATATTCTCAATACTCTTATCTCTCTAGTTTTGTTGAGCCCCTCAAGATCCTACATTTCAGTTTTCAGGAAGTTTTTCACTCTGTCACCAATTTCTCTCTTAGCCAAAAGCTGATTGAACAACCACCATGAATCATACCCTTTGTTGATAGGAAGGGACTCTACTCAATTTCTTGCCAATAATCCTACTCTCATCCAACACCATGGATCCTCCTACAACAACAACAAGCCTGGGAAAAACACATATCTAATGTCATTGCTAGTATCCCTAATATCATATCTCACCATGGATCCTCAACCCTCCATCAATAGAATAGTTGAGGCTCCCCGCTCGGTATGGTCCTCCTAGAACAAAAATAAAAGAATAGAATGATAATCTCTCTTGATGGAGCCTAACTTCTCTTTAGTGGTCGGTGTTTGATGGTGGGATTGAAAAAGATCCCTCATTCACCTCCACAGGAACTAGAGAAGGTTTTGGATCGAGTGTTTGGTCTCATGCACTCCAAATCAATATTTCACCATGGGGCCTTATTGACTCATGCTTGGACCTGGGTCAGGTTCCAACTACAACCTTAGTAGATGATTTTATCTTACTTAGGCCCGACTAGAATCACAACTTGTTTTGAAGTACGCTGATTTTATCTTACTCAAAATTTCCTCCTTGATCACATGCAACTATTAGCTCGAGGACGAGTCAAGTAATAGTGGTAGGGGCCTGTTGGAACCTAATTTTTTGGGTTCATTTCATGCATGCACAATTTTTTTTATGCAAACTCAATTCCAATTTTCGTAAGCGCTCAAGTCCAAGTGTAGTAAGCACTCATTCCAAGTATTGTGCATGCCTAAGCTAATGTGTGATGAATGACAAGAAGTACGTGCCGAACCGAGTTTTGATATTGTGCACCAATCATAAAAGCTTATCAAATGCACATTGGTATTAATTTTGATGCACACCTAAAATCGAGAAGACACATGCTAGAAAAAATAAAGGAATCATCGATAAATCTCCCCGAATAATTGCTATCAACACAAGACATCGTGGGAAAACTAGAGGATGAGCTGGTGAGGAAGTTAAGATTTCCTTGATACAAAAAGCCTACATGGAGCGTTGGAATGTACCAGAAGAATGCAAGGCAGTTTTTTCAGTTGAGCAAGTGGAGCATAGTCAAATTAGACAAAGCTCCCAAGCAAGGAAATATATAAAAGGAAGCAGTGATATCAAAAATAGAGCTAGTTGGTTAGATAAGAATAATGCATAGTTGTAGAGATGGATGTTTTGATGAGACCCATTGACTCTTTGGTATCGATATCACTCTGATCTTTTTGTAATACTATAACGTTTATGAATATAATGTCGATTATATCATATATTTGAAGCCTTGAGAGAATGTGCATTGAATAGTGTGTTGTATTTCAAGGGATTTATATAAATGAAGATATGAGGTTATGTGGTTGTCATATATTGTCTTCTTAATGTATGCCTATGTTGTAATGGAATGAATTTGGTAATAAAGATGCGAAAATTATAATACATTTTGTGTCGATTATGTATTATTAGGATATGTGTGTGTATTTTTTTACTTAGTCTTAATAACTTGTGGGATATGATTTGCATGAATGTCAGCCCCGATGGATCCTTCTGTGTTTAGGCTTCATCCTTGTCACAATACCTTATGGTCTCTGTGATCCTCTCTTCATCTTGGGTAAGAACTTCCTTGACCTTTCTCGAGGATTGATATGTCGATGCTCTGAGGCTTTTGTTGGAAAAATTTGGATGAACCCTGGGTATAAACTCATGTGAAGAAGGATGCGTACATGTTTGGAACAAAACGAGAAAATATCCCAATATGGATGACTTGAATATTCTACAAATGTATTTGGATTATGAGTCTCTAAAAGTTGAGCAAAAATACAAGAGGCTCACTCGAACTGTGAATGTGTTTGATGTTGATATGAAGGATCACTGACAATATCACAAACTACTTCTCATGTTGAATGTAACTAGCTAGGAAGCGATGATGTTGGTACAAGTTCAAGTTCAATTGAATCATCTGGAGGAAGGTGAGTAGGCGAAGGTGTATTTTCATCCTCATGTTCATCATCTAAAGAAGAAGAAACCAAAATAGTAACAAAATAAGGCACACATGTTGAATATGGATCGTGGGCCAAAGAAGGAAAAACCTCCAAATTAGCCTCACAGGCCAAGATATTTTCATCAAATTTGACATCTCTTATAACAATAATTTCATTACAATGTGGTTGAATAAGTTTGTAACCTTTGACATCTTCAAAATAACAAGCAAATACACACTTCTCACTTTTAGGCTGCAATTCTTTCCTTTTCTCATTAGGAATGTGAACCCGTGCTACATTGTTGTTATAGCCTTAATTTCCACCATACAAGCCAAAAGAGAATCCCAAAGATGATGTAATCCAAAATTCATAATTTTCCTAATATTTGAGCCATTTTTAGAGATCATCATTGGACACATAGTGGAAAACAAGCGATAACTATCACATGACAACAATGTTCAATAAGCGATGACCTATGAAACTTCTAGATTCAATGAGTTATCAAGAGATAGGAGAGGGATGAGTTTTATATTCATGTCGAGGACCTAGGAACTCACAACATTTGAGTCTCTAGAAGATCAAGAAGCTCTCCCGAGCCTCCTCCAAAGAGCTATATAACAAAGGAAAGTCTTGGGAGAGAGAAGGAGAATCCATATGTATTTTTATACTATTCATTTGCAGAGGTGATTGACCTATCAATCACAGCCAAAAGTCAGTGAGCCTAGCCTGACCAAGAAGTTGAAGGGATAAGAAATGAGAAATGATTCATGGGAGAATGACATCAAGACCAAGATATGCTTTGATATAAGTTCTTTAATATATTTTAATAGATGAATGGTTTTTCTCCATATTATTTGTGTTATATTCATGAATGAATTGGATCTAATATTATGAGAAATAGATCATAATATATATAGTAGAGTCAATTTTACTAACACTATATAGATAATATATATTAAGTTGTTTGTATCCTTGTATGGAGGAAGAAAGATTGCAGGAGTTGTAGCTGGATCTCAAGAGCTGCAACAATTGGGACATGATAGGATGATTGCTAGTATAAAGGTCTGATCTATTTGCTTCTTGTTTGAAAATAAAATTCCTACTTAGATGTAGGAAAACATAAGAGTCTACCCTCTTTATGTCTAGGATTACTAGGCTAATCCTAGGGAGATTTTGTCCCATAACAACTCCCAAATACACGGAAGTGACTTACATCTAGATTCATTTTAGTCCATGCTTCTTCTGGTGTTATATTTTTAAGAGCCTTTGTAGGAGTGAAATTTACTATGTAATTTGAGTAGTTAATGGCTTCCACCCAATACATTAGACTTAATCCCTTAGATTGGATCATACAATTAGCTATTTCTTTTAATGTGTGGTTCTTTCTCTCAGCAACAACATTTATGTTGTGGTGTATATGGAAGAGTGCATTGCATTTGGATGCCATATGCAATGCAATAACTTGTTAAATTATTGTTCACATATTCACCTCCATTGTTTGTCCTTAACCTTTGAATTTGATGTCCAAATTTCTTTTCTACAAGGGCCTTGTAGTCCAAGAAATTGTTAAATTTTTTTATCTTAAGTTTTAAGAAGTAAACCCAAGTGCATATGGAAAAATCATCAATGAAATTTAAAAAATACTTGCACCCAGGAAAAGGAGGAGAAGAAATTGGAACACACAAGTCACTTTCAACAAATTGAAAAGGAGCTTAGTTGTTCCAAGAGACACATTTTTCAAAAACTTCCTGATGATGTTTGTTAAGAAAACAATTGGTACAAACACCATCTTTGCATGAAACAAGAGGAAGACTAGTCACCATCTGTTAATTACATAGTTGTTGCAATGAGCGATAGTTTAGGTGACCAACGCATTCATTCTAAATTTTTATCAAGCCATTGCTATATGTAAATAAAACTAATGGAAAATATGGTGACCTAACATTTTCAAACTTGTACAACCTAGTAATATCATCAACAATTCCAGTTGCAAGAATGTGTTGAGGATATTTTAGATCCTTGATTACAACTTGGTGAGGAAAAACTCTACGGTTTTACCTTCACTTGAACGAGTGATTTTATATGCTAATAGAAGGTTGAAGGAAATACTTGAAACACATAATACAACATTGAAATGACCATTATCTACTTGAGCTGTCCCAGACCCTACAATGTTGATAGATCTATCATTACCAACAAATATTTTCTTGGTCTTATATTCATTTAGAGAAGAAACCATGGCTTTATCCTTATCCATATGATAAGGTGCTCAAAAATAAAAAATACACTCAAGAGAAGAAGAAATAGAAGTTGCATTGAAGCAAAAACAAGAAGTAGAAAGTGCATGTCCACGAGAAGAAAAAGAAGTAGAATCTATATTGATGTTGTCAGTCTTCATCGTTGCTTCTAAGTATTTCATCTTCTTAAAAAATTTGGACTCATAAAAAGCATATTTCCCACAAAATATGCAATATTTCTCATTATTCTTAGTTTGAGATTTTGCTCCTTTGTCACCATTAGGAGTAGAAGTTGAGTGAGTGGGTTTAAGACCCTTGTTTTTCTTGTTTTTCTCGCAAGGATGTTGCTTCTTGAGATTCTTGGATTTATCTTTCTATTGGGACACTAAGGATTTGTTGGAGGTACCTGGAGGTACCTCCAACAAATCCTTAGTGACCTAGCATAAGTTGATCCATGTGGTGATACCCATCCTAAAAACCTCACTTTTACAAATAAGTTTCTTATGAAGTAACCCACTTTTATAGAATAAGTGGAGATCACTTTTACAATGAAGTTAGTTTATAAAAGAAGGTTGAATTCAAAATAAATAAATTTAAAATAAAATTTTAAGCTAATTATAGTGATTAATGGATGCATGAACGTTTTGAAAAAAAGTAACAAAAAAAAGAATTTAGGTCAAGACCTCTTACTTAATAAAACAACTTTTAAGTAAGTGAGCTAGTGCAAAACATATTGTATTGTTTAGAAGGATTATTAGGGTTGTTGTTGTTATTTTTGTTGTTGATTATGACAACTTTGGAGAGCGTACTCATAAAAAACATTTTTCGCAAAATGAAAATTTTGATTTCTCGACGAAACAAGGGTTATTTATTGGTTAGATTACTCAAAAAATGAAACTTTCCCTCTATTTCTGATTTACCGAGATCACGCAGAGCGAACGACAAAGAGCATACATAGACAGGAAAACACTTTCCAATCTCTTTCTGATTTCCCGAGATCGCATAGGGAATAGGGAAAAAAACATACAGAGATAAAAAATAACAGCAACTTGGAAATAAAAAACAAAAATCCAAAATAAAAAATAGAAATATTTTCTCTGAAAAAAATTAAAAGGGTGTACTCAACCTTTATACCTTCGGATCTGACTAAAATGGTTGTATCTTGGGAGAAACAAAACCTTTTTGAGTGAAACAAAAACTGTTCTTGACTGAAACAAGCACTCTAGATGCAATGGAACAATCCTCTCAGCCAAAAAATGTATGAAGATGTCATAAACCATAGATGAGAAAACAGAACATGACGATCTCAATCTACAATGGGATCGGGTCTTCAAATGTGCTCTGATACCATGTTCGACAACACATGTATTCTAATAGAGCACGAACACTTTCAATAAAAACTCACAAAACCAGATTAAATATCAACACATTGATGTTTTCACGTGGTAAAACTCCTAGGAGGAAACATCTACGGCCCCAACGAACATGGCCACTTGGAGCAATTTATTAATGTAAAAGATAAATTTACATAAATATTTACAATAGAGTTTATCACAATCAATCATTGATAAATGACCCTCCATGCTCTTTAAATAGAGATTATGGACCAATCGTGTGTTAAGACACAAATTGATGTATCTGTTAAGATCGAGGAGAATATGAACCGTCAGATAATTCTATGTGGGGAACATATCAAGACCGTCATATTTCATAACTACAAATGCATACTAATGAAACACACTAAGAAACACACTTTTACCTAATGACACATTAGACCAAGTTGATCTTAACTAACTCCTAAGTGTCTAAATTTCCTAATAACAATAAGATAAGAAGCTTAGGAAAATGATTCTGGTAGTTGATAAGATGAACACGAGCCCTTGATATCTAAGCTAGATGAATGGTTCAACTCTATTTAATATTGTATGAATAGGTATGCTCTCTAACGCAATAGACAAGTATTTTGTGTGTTTATGTATGTCGATGAGATTTCTAATTTTACTTATCGCTTTTTAGCTCCTACAAAATAATGCATGGACCGTTGTTAACAAGTTTGAACCAGAGCTACAATTTAATGCATATGCATAACTGGAATATGAGAAGTTGTATTGGTTGATGAATCTCTTGGAGATATCTTTCTTCCATGGACTGGAGTTGAAATGAATGAATGCCTTTACGGAAAAAAAATATACATTCCTTAGCAAAATATTTAATGTTTCATATGTTTTTTTTTTACGAAAACGGTTATGGAGATTGTATTAAAAAGGGGAGGACTGGCCACAGATTCGGTTACAAAATAGGCCATGAATTTCTTCGTGCCTGTCTTTTTGGAAGTCCCTTCTAATTCTATATCTATAGAGATTAATCCTGAGCTAAGCTTATGTTAACCTTCACCAGGTACAGAGTTATTTACAACAATGGCTTCTATACAAAATTCCATTTTGCTGGAAAGAACTTGAAAACAGACTACTAGTGAGCTGGCTTAGTTCATGGGGTCTTGCTTCCAGTCGTTGTTTAGCTGAGCCATCTTTGCTTCCAGCTGATCTATTCATTCTTCAAACTCCTATTGAGGGTTCTTTAGTTCCCTGTGTAACTTATCCAGCTCCTCTGTAAGCCCGAGCTTTGCAGTGGTGATATCCACCTCCAGTTTCTCCATTCTTCTTCCAGCTTCTGAATCCAAATTTTCAAGAAAATCCAACTGATACTGGAGCAGTTGCTTCAGATTTTCCAATGTTTTATCCATTTCCTTGAGCCTTTCTTTCGTGCTTGGTTTCCTGGTCGATGTTGAAGCCATTCCTGAACGCGTCCCCTTTCTGCTTGTTCCTTTATCTTTCCTGATGGAAACTTCACGACCTCGCTGCCCTTCATAGACCTGTGATCTCACCTTGGTACTAGTAAGAGAATGGGGGTTCACCCTCTTTTTAATTCCTTCTTCACTCCTTCTCATCATTTCCCTTTGATTTGCAAGATTTGTGAGGGATGGCCACGCATATTTCTTGTCTCCCCCATATCTGTAACGTTCCTTCTCATGGTACTGATTTGTCCCTCTCATCCAACCAAATGCTCTGACGCGTTCTGGTCTCATTGATTCCCCCGATTTCCTGCTTGCTGACTTAGCTTGTGTTTGAGTATGAGAGGGAGGGCGGATCGTATTTCAAGGGAGTGCCATGCGAACTGCCATTTCGTCCACTTTCAATACCCCCGACTCCAGCAGCGTGCCTCTATTGGCTTCCTCGTTTGCCTCCCCATTCAAATCCCTTAACACATGAAACATTTTATACGACTTGAAATTCCTTAGGACGAGGTGGATCTTGTCTAGAAGATTATTGAGAATTGCGCTTTGAGTCTTAGAATGGTGAATTATGGCCTGTATAATCACTCTGGAGTCACCAATTATTATCAAGTCATTGATCCTGTGTCTTTTTGCTTGGATTAGCGCTTGCCAGAGGGCCATGGCCTCAGATCTGTTGTTGGATTCTATTCCTAAGCCCAATGTGAAATGTATTGTTGTAGCCTCAGTGGGATTTTCAATTATCCCCCCTCCTCCAGCTTGGCCTGGATTCCCTTTCGAGGCCCCGTCAAAGAATAAAATAGGGGTGTTTCTTCCTCTTTTCCAATTGGGAAACTCTTGTTTGTCTTTCCTGATCTCCCAATCTTCTTTGATTATATTTCTGGCTTTTCTGCCCATGTGACATTGTATCTTGAACTGTCTTAGCCAGCGTTCTTCTGCTTCATTCAACGTGTGGTTCTTATTTGAATTGCAAAGATAAGGGGCAGATTCACCAAATAGAGAATGAATTTTGGTGATGACAATGGCTGCACTTCTTTGGTTATCTCTGAAGATTCTATTGTTCCTTTCTAGCCAAAGGTTCCACAGGATAAACTTTGGGAGTACTTTCCACATCGTGAAGGCTTGATATTTTCCCTTTACAGCGAAAGGGTAGAAAGAGTCCCAGTGGAGAAGGAGACTTCTTATATCAGGGGGAAGATTGAGGGCACTTTGGGTTCCTGTTGCTAGCCTCTAGATTTCATTTGATAAAACACAGTTGAGGAGGAGATGATCTGTGGTTTCTTCTGCAAGTAGGCATAAGGGACACCTGTAGGGCCCTTCCCAACCATGTATTTTGAGGTTCTCCCCTGTTTGGATGCTCTTGTGCGCCAGTGTCCATATGAAAAGATCAATTTTTGGGATTGATTTGGACTGCCAGATTGTTGGATTAGGCATAGCAGTGGAGACACTGTTGAAGAGTTGATATCCCTCTACTGTGGTGTATGCCTTTGCATTCCATCCCCAGCCTCTTTCATCTTTACCTTTCTTTTTTAAAGGGGCCTTCCCTTGAAGACAACTTTGAAGGGTGCACCAATCCCTTTCTAGATCAGCAAGTCTGTTGAGCACTCCCCACCCTTGCCAAGTCTGTAGCGTGTCCTCCCCCCAAATTGAGATGTCAAAGAGGGTAACCAAGTTTTGACTGTCCATCCAGTCTTTGAGGCGATGTAGGTCATGTCGCAGCTCTAGGGGGGGGTCTCCCATAATTGAGTCCTGCCAGATTTTGATTTTCTTATCGTTTCTTGGCACCCATGTGAGGTGAGGGATGAAATGTGGTAGAACCTTTTTACAGAGAGTGAAGATAGGGGAGACTTTCGATTCTTTGCAAGGAAACTCTAAGCTTCGGTCCCTAGGCCCTCTAAAGTATTTCCTCCAGAGCGCTAGTTTGCTCCAAGCTAGTTTTCCAGTGACCATCCTCCAAAGTAGATTTGCCCCCAAAGCTAGATTTTGAGCTCAGGTTTTTTTAAAGTTAAGTCCCCCTTCCATGAAGGGCTTTGAGGTTTTTTCCCAACTTATCAAATGAAATTTCTTCTGTGCCTGCTTTCCTCCTTCCCACAAGAAGCGCCTTTGAAAAGCCTCAATTTTTTGGATGAAGGTGGCAGGGGCTAAAAGCAGCGAGCTCTAATAGATGGGGATGCTGGTCACCACGGATTTTATTAGTACTGCCTTCCCTGCTAAATTTAACCAGTTCGCCCCGCAAGAGGAAAATTTGCTTTTTAGCTTGTCTATTAGATGGTTCCAGTGAGAGGCTCTTGGGGAAGATTTAAAAATGGGGATTCCCAGGTATTTAAAGGCCTCCCAATTAGTATGCCCTTCCATCCCTAGAACTCTTGTGATGCCCAAAATTTCATTTGGCGTTATATTCCATCCATAGATTTTTCTTTTGGCCTGGCTTATTTCGCTTCTTGAAACTGCAGCATAAGCATCCAACTCTTCCTTAAACTTGTTTTCTATTATTGGACTTGCTCCCCCCAACAACAATGTATCGTCCGCAAATTTTGCATGGTTTATTTCTTTCACCCCTTGCACGATTCTTAGTCCCTGGAGGTTTTTATGAACTTGGGAGTTTTCCAGCTGGTAGCTTAGGACTGATGCTTGGATTGCATAGAGCAGGGGCGAAAGGGGGCACCCTTGTCTTAAACCCCTGGAAGCTTGAAAAAACTTTGTCACTTTCCCATTCACCAACGGGGCTATCCATGGTGATCAGATACAAGCTTTTATCCAGTTTACAAAGGTCGAATTAAAACCAAACTTTCTCATAACTTCAAATAAGAATTTATGTCTAACTCTATCAAAGGCATTAGCGAGATCCAGTTTAATGATCATACCTTTGTCTTTCCTGCGGACACTTGAGTGAAGGGCCTCTTGAACAAGGATGATGTTATCGACAATATGCCTACCTTTGACGAAGCCTCCTTGTTTTTCAGGGACAATGAGAGGGAGGATTGGCTTGAGTCGATTGGCTATCACTTTGGTGAGAATTTTATAGCTTGTGTTACAAAGTGAAATTGACCTAAAGCGGTTGAATGAGACTGCTCCTTTCTCCTTCAGGATGAGTGCCAGGAAGGATGAGTTGGTGCTTCCACCTAGCTTGCTGCTCTGCTGCGATTTATTGATCATTTTGGTTAGATCCTTTTTTATTATATCCCATCATTGCTGATAGAATCTGGCAGTGAATCCATCCGGCCCAGGGGCCTTGTCTGGGTTCATTTGATCCAGGGCCTTCTTTATCTCTTGATGCGATACCTCCCTAGTTAGCTTGTTGTTGATATCCTCATTTATGAGGCCTGGGATAATGGTGAGAGGGTACAACTGCAGGTCTATTTCTGTCCCTTGTGATTCTGTGTAGAGATTTTCAAAGGCTTCAAAGGCTGCTTGTTTTATGTCCTTTGGATCTGCAACTGTTTTATTTTGGACTTGTACAAGTCTGTAACTGCTTTGTATTGTTTCCTTGCCTCCGCTTGATTATGGAAATAACTTGTGTTTTTATCTCCTTCTTTCAACCAAAGACTTCTTGATTTTTGCCTTCAATAGCTTTCCTCCTCTCTGCAGGCTTTGTGCCATTGTCTTTGGAGGTTGTCTTCATGTCGTAGGTCCTCTTGCGTGACCTCATGGTGTTCCATCTCCAGCTATTTAATGTTTCATATGTTGGGATATATATAGTTCAATATAAAAGACCTTTACATAAGATCATATATATATGGGCATATACAACATTGAATACTTTGTCAGGAGTGCACATTAATAAACTTAAACTTAAAAAAACAAAACTAAATAGTTGCTTCGCAGTGTGTAAATGCAACACACCAAATACAAAAAAACCTAGAACTAATGTGCACGACTTCAAAGAAGGAAGACATATGACCATTCACAATGCTAATAAACCATTTATAAAATAATCCAATTTAATATAATGAAATCCAACCATTTCCATGAACAATTTATAAAATAACCTAATTATAATACAACATAGTCTAAACCTTGTAAGTTTTTTACATTTGGACAACTATCACAAGAATTTAGCAAGAAAATTTTGTTGCCAAAATCACAATTTTGAGTTCTTTAAATAAGTGCCCTCAAAATTCCTCAGATATGTAATCTCAACCACTAAATTTTACAATTTTTTTAATTTCCAATCAAATTTTAAACCAACAAAAATAAAAATGTAGAAAGTTTAAGCTATGTCTTATAATAAAATCCAATCCTGGGTATGAAAAATCTTTCAATCTCCCATTCAAACGAAAAACAAAAGAATCTAAACTTAAACGAATTTGTGCTCAAAACTCCAATCTGGACTCTTTGAAATTTAGAAGCATTATGCCATTTTGACAATTAAAAGGGAGAAGATGAATCATCGTGCAATTTTAACAATTTAGAATTTAGAAAGATCATGAACATTGAAAACTCTCTAAATCATATTTTTAATTTACAAAGTTATAATTTTACAATTTTTACCATCTCAACTACACAATTGGAACTAAAATCGAGTATCATTAAATTCTTTGAACGGAGTCATTTAATTTTTTATTATATGCCCACGTTTTATTCCTTTTTCATAATGATAGAAGCTAAATATAAATCCTATTAACGATAGTTATATGGTAAAATGGCTTTGGTTTTTTAATTTTAGCATATAGTTATATGTAAAATGGTTTTGGTTTTTTAATGTTAGCATATAGTTATATGGTAAAATGGTTTTGGAGTCAGTTAATTTTTTCTTATCCGCGCACGTTTTATTCTTTTTCACAATTCTAGAAGCTAAATATAAATGGTATTAACGATAGTTATATGGTAAAATGGTTTTGGTTTTTTAATTTAAGGATATAGTTATATGTAAAATGGTTTTGGTTTTTAAGTAAAGCATATAGTTATATGGTAAAATGGTTTTGGAGTCGGTTATTTTTTTATTATCCGCGCACGTTTTATTACCTTTTCACAATTCTAGAAGCTAAATGTAAATAGTATTAACGATAGTTATATGGTAAATGGTTTTGGTTTTTTAATTTAAGCATATAGTTTTATGGTAAAATGGTTTTCGGTTTTTAATTAAGTAGATAAAAATGCAATAGAAGACAAAAGTGGCCATCAACAATGCAAATACTGCTATTTAAAAATCTTTCCACGAATTCTACTATTTAATAATCTTTCCTACTCTCAAATAGTGGGCTTGTTGTGACTTGATAATAGTTACATTAATTAAACCTATCATCTATCATCTAAAGTTAATATTTAAAATTGGATTTCAATTACAAATTTAGCATTTCAATAGCATTGATGAAATTTGATTATTGATTTTCATTGCATTGAATTGTTCCAAATATATTTGTCACTGAAAAGAAAAAACACATTAATAGATCTATATGGTTTACTTACTTGACTATACATCTTCATTTATAATTACTAAATTTGTAGGTCTTAATAATTAACATAGTCACTTCAAAAGAAAATCGTCAAAGTGATCGACCTCTTCTTATAGAAGTTAGGGTTTACCCTAGTCACCACTACTTGGACTATTGCTACCCCTACAATTGATCTGCAATCACACACTAGTACAGGTCAATTCTATAGAATGGATCTATTTAGATTGTTGTAAAATCGCTCTATTACATAGGAATAATACCTGAGCTAGAAAAGGCTAATCCCAAGAGATGTGGTACCGCAAGGGATTTCATTTGGGAATAGTCTAGGGGGGAAATTACATGTCATCTCCCTTGGGAGCCGAGCACCCAACCATGGGAGACATAGAGGAATTTAGAATCCTAGATTGATATTTGAATCGACATAAACATAGCCAACGTCAACCACAACATTTTTTCAAAATACTAGAAGATATCCCTCATTTGGATCTACCATCGCCAAAACCAAGAAATCAATCCTTCCTCCTCTTTGTGAGGGCTTTGTTTGGAAAATTTACAAGGCTCTATTCTAATCCAAAATCTATGCAAGCATGGGTGGCAGAGCAATGGTCCTCCAAGCTAAAAGGAAAGGTAACCCCATTCATTTATAGTTGTGTAGTTGTGGTTATTATGATTTATTTTTTTTAAAGGAAGATATATATGTGATTTTCAAGTCTAGTTCTAGGGGAATGTATATCTCCTTGTGGATCCTCAAATTTAACCATGAACATGAGATTACAATATGCCTAGTGTGGATTAGATTACCTCACCTTCGATTGATTTTCTAGGATTATACTTCCCTAAAATAAATAGAGAATATATATTCTTGTGCAAGAATATGTGTGAGGTGGATTTGGAGAAGGGGCTCCTAGCAGATTTGCAAATCAACATAGATGGGTGGATCCACCATCAATTGTTATATTATTAGCATATCCCATTCAAGTGCCTGGTTTTTCATACTCACATAATTTTTGTAAGAACTATCCAAGAAACCAAGAAGAGAATCCTTCTTCAAAGATGCAATTAAGTAAGGAACCCCGAGTTCAAGACGTTTTCAATAAATAAAAGGAATTTTGAGTGAAGGGGGTCATCTCAGCCAAAGCCATCACAAGAGGGCTGACCTTCATCAAGAAACAACAAGTTTGATGTTCTTGGGAACTTCGAGGAAATGGGTATTCCAAAAAATATAGAAAATATGGAAAAAGAGGTTGAAGAGCTATATGATGGATTAGGTCAACCTAGAAATGATCCACACCTATCCCCTCAATATCCAATGGCCAATTCCAAAGAAGAATATAATGAAGCAGAAGAAGAGGAGGAAGATGAATAAGATGAAGAGAAGTCATAGGTAGAAGAGGAGGAATTAGAGGAAGAATCAAATCATGAAAATGAATACAATGCATAACTAGAAGCATATGATCATTCAGAGTCCATCAAAGCCTTCTCTTTTGCTAACTCCTATTTTTTTTTTATCTAAATCCTTCAACACCTGTTACAAGGGGGTGAAAAAGTAATCGAGAACTAAATGTGTATCAAGTAGAAATAAATCTTTGAATGGGACGTCACAAAAAAATTGCTTCCCCCCAATTAAAAGAGGGGTTAGACAAAGAATTAAATAATATTTTTTTGTTTCTCTATTTGCTTTTGTAACCAATTTTTCATAAGTTATCCATGTACTTAAGAAATTTTTATTAACATTCTTTATAGGAAAATTCATCTTCCTCATTGATATATGAAAGGAAGAATGAAATATCTAAAATATCTAAATTTAAAAAAAAAACTCTAAAATCAACATCATCTAATTTATTGTTAACCTTAATACAACTTTTTTTATAATACAAATTTTGTTCTAAATAATAATAATAGTAATTTAAATTTAAATTTAAATTTAATTTTGTAATAAGTATATTTATAATGTAAACAATTTTTATTTTCATTCAATTTTTAATTGATTGTAAATTTAAACAATCACATTGTAAACAAATTTCTTTAGTGCTTTCCTCTCTCTACTTTACAACTTGGTATCGATCCTTACCATACTCCTAAAATAAACATTTCACTTATTTCTAATTGCAAGAATTAATATGAGTTTAAAGAGAGAGCCTTTGATGCTTCCGGGGATCTACATTACTCTTCTTAGTTATATTTCTATTTTCCTCCAAATTTATAACCATCCCTGGGGTAAACGTTAATAACATAGAAATTAATCATATATTTATTTTTTAAGGTTTTTTTAAGTTGATAGACATTCTCCTTATTGGAATCGATGGAGTAATCATATTTTTAATTACAAAATCTAATCTTATAGTCATAAATAAAATATGTTAACATATTCTCATTATTGTCTACAAATATGATTAAGAATATGATTAAGAATTTATTGGGGGAGATTGTCAATTACCACTTAGCATATTTTTACAAATCCAAACAAGGTTATTTAAATTTTAACTTACAGTTTTGAGACATGTGATTATGTTAAGTCTTAGCATGGATAATGACATAGAGAGGAGTGGAAAAAACCAAAACAATTATGCACTTTAAACATTCGCTGTAATTTATGTTTTCTCTAGTAACATTTCATTATGCTATGGAGAAGAGTAGATTAATTTTACGGATTTTAGGTGTCATATTGGGTAGGCGTTTCACTTTGGCCACACTTTTATGGATGTGAAACCTCTATGGCTTAATGTTGATGCCATGTTCGACTAGGCCTTTCAAATTTCACTTTCGCCACATTTTTATGGACGTGTAGCCTCCATGAATAGTGTGGTAATGTTGATGCCATGTTCGACTAGGCCTTCGAAGGGAATAATGGTTTGGGTTAGGCATTTCACCTTGGCCACATTTTTATGGATGTGAAGCCTCCATGACTAGTGTAGTAATGTTGAGGCCATGTGCGACTAGGCCTTTCAAATTTCACTCAGGGAATAATGGTTTCGGTTATTTAATTATTTTAAACAACCCTCGAGGAGTTTTCCATTCCATCAAAGTTGGCGTTGCATTGTATTTGGTCTCTTTATTTTATTTTGTTAGGTCATTGTTTAAGAGCATTGGTGGAAATGCCATATCGGTTGTCGTGACTATGGTCGTTGTCTTTGAATTTATTGTAGGTAATCACTATGAAATATAAATATTCTCTAAATGCACCTCATCAAATCTCGTAATGCACCTCATCAAATCTCGTAGCATTCAATCATGTTGAGTGTGTAATCTAGGATTAATGGTTTGGATAAATCCAAGGCGTAGTAGGGAGATTGTTTGAGGGTTTTAATACGTGTTATTGGACTTAAAAAAATTAATTCTCTTATTTATATAATAAGATGATGTAAGTGCAATTATATGCAAAGCTCCAAATAGATCTTGTGCCACTTTGTTAGCGGGATTGTTATGAGTGGGGATGAGTTGTGTTGGAGAACTTGCAGAAAGAAATTATGAGTGAGTTATATTGCGCATTTTTGTTCTTGCATTAGCTAAATCCATTAGCCTTCTCAACATTGAAAAATAAAACAAAACTACTGGTATATTTGAAACCTAATTATCCTTTTCAAAATTGAGAAATTAAATGTGATATCTTCAAAATATTAAAACAATTTATTTTAATGTAATTGTTTTAAAAATAAATTTTTATTTATGGAAATTTAGATTTAAAATTGTGAAGGTATTTAATTATTATTTTTGTGATTATTTGGAAAGAGTTGGACTTGCTAGGTTAAAAGTAGTTGACTATAACTTCATGAGAGGGGAACATGTTTGAGTTAATTCATAGCTGATTTTTACAAGTGTCAGAAGTTGAGGTCTGTCACTAGAAGCCCCTAAAAATCAGAAATTTGTAAAGCTGCAAATTTCTCAAGGAGGGAAATGGATGGAAAATTCATAGGCAATGTAAAATGAAATATATAAAACATATGTGTGAGTTATGGCATTGCTTAGTATGTTGTGGAAATGACTATTTGTTGTGTGAGCACAAGTGGTGTCAGGAAAATGATTTTCTGAACTGTACAGTGACTAAGGAGGAAAGCTCAGTTTTCCCTTATGGAGTCATGGTTAGGATAGGGCTTGATCGAGAGAAGTAATATAGGTTGTTCTATATCTATGATTGGGTGGAACATGGTTGTTCAATTTGTTTTCCAACATCACTGTTACATATATGTACCTTTATTTGACTATTATTCACTTCTATTAAATTATTAAATTGCATATAGCTACAGAATTGAATCTGTATAGATATAATTTATTGTTCATGCTAAGATTAATGATTGCATGTAGCAACATAATGTATATGAATGCTATAGGATTGGATCTGTATAGATATATTTTATCATTCATGTTGAGATTAAAGATTTTCATATAGCTACATAAACTATATATATACTACAAAATTGAATTTGTATAAATGTATATATGTTACAAAATTTAGATAATCACTTTATGACTCATAGATGCCGCAACAAGAAATTATATATTTTAATTATAATCCCGAGAAAGAAAAGCTTACGCAATTTGTATTAATATACAAAATCCTAAGACTCAGTAAATTACCATACACAATAGCATGATTTTTTTTAAGTATTATACAGACATGGAATTAGTTGAATTTGTCATACATGTAAATAAGAATAAACACTTTAATAATTCCATAAGAATAAGAGAATTAGGATTATGTGTCCTTATTATTGAAGCTACGAGGTTATAAAGTAAACCATGAGAAAATGTAGGCAAATAACAAGAAATTATACAACTTAAACTTTAATAAAAATACAAATTAACAGAGCTAGCTATAGAAATGCCTGAGAAAACTGATAACTTGATTTACTTATTTAGGGGTTTTCATTACAAATAGATATTATATACTACATACGTTCTTGTTATTTATTAAGTCTACTATAGCACCATAGAAATCAACGATCCATAGAAGCTATTATTGTGGAATCATAAATGAATTCTTCTTATGCCTTTTGTTAGGTCATGCTAAGGTTATTAAGTTACGACTTTCCTCAAGGGTATGATACTTATAAAAATTGATATTCCGGAAGAAGGAAACGTTACAGAATAACTGCGAATACTTATATATATATATAGTATTTGATTGTGAAATATGAAAAATTCATGCTCTCTTAAAGAGAATGGCTATAAATTATCTGCTACATACACTAATGTATATAAGATACTTAGTAGACAGAACACAAGAGAATGGTTTTGGATCTATAATATTCAAAACTTTTAACAACTTAATAAAAATAACTTATAAAGATATTCAAAACTTTTAACAACTTAATAAAAATAACTTATAGAGATAGATACAAGACAGATTAGTCTCTTGGATTTTTTTTATCAAAAGAAGTTGTTGGAATAATATTTACAATAGATTGGTTTGGATTTGGTTTGAATCTCTTGAAGATTTGTAGAAGGTTGTTGACAGATTCTTTCAACAACTATTTCTATGTTTGGAGATTATTGGATCTGATTCCAACTATATATACCTGTAATATTGTGTGTAATATGAACTTAATAGAAATTATTATTTGTGTGTTATGACTGTTCTCACAAACTTTAATTTGGTATCAGAGCCGATTCTGGCTTGACTCTCTTGCGAGAGAGCTAGGAAAATGTGAGTGCAGTGACAGTGTTATTTAGTGTTGTTTTATTTTTTCTTTTGTTGGTGTGAAATTTGTTTTTGGTGTGACTGTGTGGGGATTTGCTGATCAATAATTTGGTTCCTTCAACTGACCGCGACATGTGCATGTTGAACGTAAAGAAGAGTGGGTTGTTGTCTCCATATCTACAAAAAGAGAAGAGCGTGAGACGTCACTAGTGAAGCCATCTAGAAGTGATGACAATCACTAGTTGGAGCTATCCTGGGCAACCTATGGTTACAAGGTGCAGCCAGCGAAAGGGAAGCAAGTCGCTATGCTCCATTTCCTTCTTGATCAAGCAACTTCCGCCTCAAATGTTTTCGTTCAACAATATGAACAAAGGAGTCAAGGATGCACGGAAAATTCATATTCCATATGGCGTGGTGTTTTTTCATTTTGAATTTTGCGACCTCTCCCTCCTATTACTATTTACTGGAGTTTGTAAAAAGCAATATTTACCAGAGTTCATAAAAATCAATGAAAGGCAACCATATTAATTAATTTGTATTAGTTATATTTAGTGGGAATGTATTTTTTGGTTTGTCAAATTTATATGAAGGAGAACCAATCAATGTATAGAGTAACATGATTTAAATCAGTGGTTGATCTCAATGTTCTTCGGTGCCAAGGGAACACTTCACTGCTTTGGTTATGCATATTCTGTTATATGCTGGTGGATCTTGTTGTTCTTTGGGCTTCAATAACAACAATGGCAGGTTGTCCATGTATATTTATTGTATGTGTGTTTTAAAAAAACAAAGGTCAGTTGTATGATTGACTTCTGAATACCTAGTAATCACATCACTGTCCTATATAATTGTTGAAATTTTCTCTTTGGGGGAATTCCACAGATGGTGGTGTATCCATAGGATAATTCAGTATCAAGATTGTCCTTTGGGAGGTTCATAAGCGTCAATTCTACAAATTCGTCAATGATGGTTAGGAGTAGTGTTATCTTAAATGAGTTGAATGGGAAGCTCGAAGTTGTGGAGAATAAAGAGCGTATACCGGAAGATTTCAGAGTGTATAGGAGTGTTGATGAAGATTAGTTAGACAAAGAAAGAAAATGATTAATATTGTAATTTGTTATTGAGTATTGTAAGTTTTTGTAATGTAAGCATTATGGGAGGGTGTTGGAATAATGCTTACAATAGATTGGTTTGGATTTGGTTTGAATATGTTGAAGATTTGTAGGAGGTTGTTGAGAGATTCTCTCAACAACTATCTCTATGTTTGGAGATAGTTGGATCTGATTCCAACTATATATGCATGTAATATTGTGTGTAATATGAACGTAATAGAAATTATTATTTGTGTGTTATGACTATTCTGACAAACTTTAATTGAAATTCTATTAGAGTTATGCTATCAAAATATTCCTCGAGAAATGTAAACACTTATACAATTCTTATTTCTCGTCCCTTTGAGTAACAAAGAAATAGGAAACAAAATTTTCAATTTTGGAACCGAAGTACATTTTCTCAAGTGGATTTCTCATTTCTCAAATCGAGGGTGACACCATTATACCTGGAAGATGGAGTCTCAACCTATGTCAGAAAAACCCTATTTAAAATTTTAATACATATAACGAGAATAGAAAAGAGCTATAGAAATAATATTATTGATGATTCACTTATCTTTTGTGGGTTGAATCAGAAGAAATCCCATCAAAAATAGTCACACACTGATGTAGTATAGTTGCAGCCGCTATTGTGTATGAATTCAGAGTTAGTGAATAGCTTAAATCTCGATAATCAAACTCTTGTAGGAGATATTGAGTGCAGAAGAAAACGTGACGACCTTGAACATGTGATGGGTTTCCTCGCACATTCATGAGAGACCGATCATAAGTTTTTAATCCATTTACATTCTAAACAGTAAAATTTATTGGAAAGGAAAACAAATGAATAGAGACATAATCTATGTCTAACAAGAAATATGTAATAATTGAAGTTTGTGAGAACAACCATAACACACAAATAATATTTCTATTAAATTCATATTACACACAATATTATAGGTATATATAGTTGGAATCAGATCCAACTATCTCCAAACATAGACATAGTTGTTGAGAGAATATCTCAACAACCTCCTGCAAATCTTCAACATATTCAAACCAAATCTATTGTAAGCATTATTCCAACACCCTCCCATACTGCTTACATTACAAAAATTTACAATACTCAATAACAAATTACAATATAAATAATTTTCTTTCTTTGTCTAACTGGTCTTCATTAACACTCCTATCCACTACGAAATCTTCTAGTATATGCTCTTTCTTCTCCACAACTTCGAGCTTCCCTTTCAACTCATTTAAGACAACAATGCTTCTGACCATCATTGACGAATTTGTAGAATTGATGCTTCTCGACCTCCCGAAGGACAATATTGATACTGAATTATCCTATGGATACACTACCATCTGTGGAATTCCATCGAAGAGAAAATTTCAACAGTTATATTGGACAGTGATCTGATTTCTAGATATTTTCAGTAGTCAAATCATACAATTGATCTTCTTAAACACACATAAAACAATACATGCATGTAGCTATTGATATTGAAGCCCTATGTACAATAATATCCATTAGAATATAGGAGAACATAGATATAACCGAATTAGCAATATCTTCTTTCATTACTGAAGAAATCCAAGAATTACTAATTTAAATTACATTACTCTGTTCTTGATTGGTTCTGCTTCAATAATTTTACAAACAAACAACAAGAATCACTGAAATCATTGTTAATTTAAAAATGCTTTGGTTGCACCCTTCCTTTGAAATGTCACTTACTTCATTTCAATCATCTTCGCTTCCAAGCAATCAAGGTTTGAAATTCGAATCCTTCACAATCAGAATGGTTTGCGCACGCAGTTGAAGTACGCAGCGCTACAAAACTTCTTGATGCCACCGTTAGATCGAATGAATCTCAAACTGAAAGTCACAAACTGTTGAGCCCCATCCAACATTTAATCCAACTCATCTCACTCAATCCAACTCAGCTCAAGTGAGTTCCCTCAGGCCCATGCGTTGACCACAATTTTTACTATTTCGACCAATCCGTTGGCCTCCTTAATCTTGATTGCCTTGATTTCTATGCGCGTGGGGTAGGCTATCCTGGGCTTTGAGCATGGGCTCCAGAAAGTTTGATACACATCAGCATCTTCTCCAACGATCTACACACACAGTAGATGACGACTCTCTTAGTAAAAAATGAATGATGTTGCTCTCTCCTATATGGATGTTGGCTCTCCTCTCACAAATGTATCGTGCTATTTTTCACACAACGACACACTCTTGTAACTATTATTTTACACAACAAATAAATAAACAATGGAATCCACTCCCCTATGCTAACATATTTACAAAAGTTCGCTTATCATGACTCTCACATCTCCTGGCTATCCCATGAGGGATTTAAGCCAGTAAAGTTTGTGAGAACAACCATAACACACAAATAATATTTCTATTACATTAATATTACACACAATATTACAGGTATATATTGTTGGAATCAGATCCAACTATCTCCAAACATAGAGATAGTTGTTGAGAGAATCTCTCAACAACCTCCTACAAATCTTCAACATATTCAAACCAAATCTATTGTAAGCATTATTCCAACAGTAATTCCAAAGAAATAAATGGATTACAGAAATGTCTTTTCCTTTGCTACAAAAAAATGTGGTAATATATAGGAATTTGAAATAAAAACTTAACAGAGTTCTCTTCAAATAGAAATCCCTCATTGACCTGTGAATTTCATTTTCTCACAATTGCACAAGCCAAGATAGGAGTACAAACTTAGACTATCATAAATCTCATATTTCGTAAGTACAATACATTACTATTTTTACAATTATTTCTATTACAAAACAAATTGGGAGTCTTTCTCCAAAATCTTAATCAACGAGAAATTTCTATGCATCTAATCTTCGTAGAAGAAAGGGTCACCTGCATTGTGGAATGAGCATTATAGAACTAACCCTACTCTATGAAAAAAGTAGACGTTTCAATAACTAAATGGATAAAAATGAACTGTAATAGTGAAACCCCATTTTTTTTTTTTAAATACTCGAGTTAAACCATATAAGATGGCCTATTCAAGCCCGAAGATGGAAGTTAAACTAGAGAAAAATGAAGAGTAAATAGCCGTAATTTAATCCATTGACTGACAAGAAAGTGAGTGCGAACATACCCAAATGATCCTGACCCTTGCCAAAAAAAAATAGAATAGCTAACGACAAATTGCCATGAAATTTATAAAGAATAAATTCTTGTTCGTTTAAAAGACTAAACCAAGTTAGTTCTGTGATGGTGAATTATCCTTACCTGGAAGGATTTCTGAGCGTGAAAGTTCTCTCAGTAAGCTCGGCCCCTTTTATCTCTATTAAAATACAATGATATTTTTGTTCGGCCCCTTTTATCTCTATTAAAATACAATGATATTTTTGTTTTTACTATCCAAAGGAAAACTCCCGATAGAAAATGACAAAGGTGTATGTTGATAATTTCGATACAGAACTCTCGCATTCAATGAGGGCCAGACCTCGATCCCTTCAGTCGTTTTGTATACAGATCCCCTTACTATAAAAAATATGTGATGGTCATGAAAAGAAGGGATAGTATTGGATGATGGACTAGTTGGACAGGCCAGTACCTACATAAGTTTTAAAACAAAGACACGTCCCTTCCCTCACAGAAAGTTCACTGTCCAAATTGACAAGGGTTGAGTTTAATGTTCTCAAAAACTATTGGTTAGACCAAAGTTACCTTTCGCTTTAATATATATATTTTTGGACTTTATACGAAACCCCTTACTTTACTTCTCCTATACACGTTCTACCAAATACGCAACAATTCAAGGATTAGTAGGTTTGAATTTGTTTGAGAAAGGTACAAGTGAATCCCTTTTATAATATTAGAAGAAAACCTCTCGTTTGATAGCCAAATCTCATGTGGTAACAATCACTTTAGTGAATTAGAAAGGTACAATAATAAGTTAAGAAAATTTTGTATCTCACCTTTCTAAGAACATATCGAAGTAGGTATTGTCAAGGTAAGGATTGATGAAGAACATATCCATGTTTTTAATCTAACAAACAATTTATTTTTTTTTATATGTAAAATTGGGTTTTTTACATGTAGTATTAGAGCTATAGGTTAAAACACTTATTCCTGAGGGAGACACCACAAAATTATTTTGTTAAGTGAAAAAATCTAACAAACAACATTTTTATTGTTACAAACAAATTGTGTCAAATTGTTTTGTAAAAATGTCAGTGTAGAATGGAGAATAATACAAACTTGAAAGAAAAAATAATCAAGAGCTTCCTAGAAACCCAGAACATCACAGTGAAGGAAGTTCGACAACCCAGGTGTTGGAAACGATGAAGAACCTTATCGTGGAATTACAGGTATTCAAAGCTTATAATGAAAAATTAAAGAAAGCATAGGAAGATCAACAAGAAATTAATGAGATGTTGTTACGAAGCATAGAAACAAAGTAGAATGCAAAGAATAATGAAGTGGATGAGGAAGTTAGTAAAAAATCCTCAAAATATTCTAGCCATGAAACAAAAAGAGAAAACAACTCTTCTAATGACACACACATAACAAAAACAAAAGCATCTATAGTAAGGAAAATAAAATAGATGGACTATTTAGATAAAGAGTTTAAGAAAACCAAACCTTCAACATTTGACGGTGAATACATAACCGTTGAGGAGGAAGAAACTTGGTTGTTTGACATAAATAAATACTTTCATATTTACAATTACTCTAGTAACATGAATGTAAGAATAACTATTTACAATATGAAAGGTGAATCTATCATATGGTAGAAATACTTAAAATTAGCCAAAGGACTAAAAAAAAAGAAGATGGAATAGACAAATTTTAAGAAACACTTCAAGAAACAATACTTATCTAAAATTTATTATGAAAGAAAAACCAAAGAGTTCTATGAACTAAAATTGGGACATATGTCCATGGAGGATCTAATTAGTAAGTTGCTAGAATTGTTGAGATTGGTACCTTATATAAAAGATGAAAAGGTAAAAGTTCAAAGGTTTATGAGTTTTTTACCTCAGTCATATAAAGACAAAATAGAGTTTGATAGCCCAAAACATTTGAATGAAGTGTTTCGAAAATAAAGAATCTGTTATGATCAATATAAACATTGATCTGAAAAATACAAAAACGTGGAAAGAAAAGAAACAGGAGAAGAGAAATCAGAGGAAAAAGGGTTTCAAACCTTCACCTTTTTGAAACATGAACAAAGGACATGAATAAAAAAACTCCCATAGAAATACGCCACAAGTAGAAGCAAGCAATCCAGTTAACTTAGTATTCAAGAAAGCAAATGATAATCCTAGAGAACCGTTGAAATGTTGGGGATATGGTGAACCATATTTATTGAGAAATTGTCCTTATAGGAAAGCTGCAAATAAAACTACTCAGAACATACAAGAAGCTTCAACGGTTGAAGATATAGGAAAGATCATTCAAAAAATCAACGCAACTTTGGATGGAAGTCAAGCATATCATCAATCCACTTTTGTGGAGATTGAAGGTAAAATTCATAACAACAATGTATCTATTTTAATTGACCTAAAATCTAGTTTAAGTTATGTTACCCCAACTTTTGTAGACTCAAACAAGCTAAAGAAGGTAAAGCATGCTAAATCCTGGTTAGTACTGTTAGCAACACCAACAAAAGAAAGGCAACATAATTAATTCGTGATTGTGAACTGAATATAAGGGGGAAGAATACAAAGATAAATTTGATTGTATTACCTTTAGGATCATATGACATACTTATTGGGATGGACTGGTTAGAAAAACATAAAGTAATACTAAACTGTTATGAAAATCATTTGTATACAAGGATGAAAACGGTATAACAAGAGAAATACAAGGAATTAGAAAACTAGTTTCTATTAGACAAATATCAACAATGCAATTCAAAAAGTGTATCAGTAAAGGTTGCAAAATATATGCTATTCAAGTGACAAATCTTCTAGAAAGAGAAAAAAAACCATGTTTGGAACAAATTGTAGTTCTTCAAGGATTTAAGGATGTATTCATGGAAGAGATACTGGAATTACCTCCAAGGAGAGAAATAGATTTCTCTATTTATCTAATACCTAGATCTACACCAGTGTCAAAGGAACCTTACATGATGAGTTTTCATGAGTTAACATAATTGAAAATTGAATTACAGGAACTCTTAGATAAAGAATACATCAGACCAAGTGTTTCACCATGGGGAGCACCATCATTATTTGTCAAAAATAAATATGGAATGCTAAGATTATGTATTGACTATCGTCAATTAAAAGAGACTTCGATTTTGAGGTACGACACATCAAAGTAAAGGAAAATAAAGTTTCATATGCACTAAGTTGGAGAAATAATGAGTTATATGAAGTAATTATCAACAAAAAAGAAAGTGATATTAAGGACTAAATTAAATCAACAAGCAAAAATGATGTAGAATACATCAAAACATCATATCGGTTGTAGAAAATTGAGGGAAATTTGCACAATAGAAATTTCAGTATTGATAAAAATGGACTATTAAGGTTCAAAAACACGTTATATGTACCTAATTTTGTTGAATTTGTAACATCCCTCACTTGCGCACACTGAGCGAACTTATCCTTGAGGACACTTGCTTGCAAGTGATCCAGATTATCATATTATTGGTTGTTTGATTATAATTATGAGGCATTATGATACAATGATATTTTATTTTGTTGTATTGACATAGATAAGTGCTATTG
Organism: Picea engelmannii; assembly: GCA_009831015.1. Lineage (NCBI taxonomy): Eukaryota > Viridiplantae > Streptophyta > Pinopsida > Pinales > Pinaceae > Picea > Picea engelmannii. Next base: position 67,260 of record ML832892.1, read on the forward strand.
ACTGGGTTCTCCTGAGTATGCAGGACTTTGGACCTCGAGGATGTAGAGGCATCGATGAAACCCCTTGGACTCTAGATTGAGTCAGGGAGTGGACTATTGGGGTTTGATTGTTGTTGATATGACATATGTACATCTGATTAGATGTTATGATGATTGATTATTATTGATGACATGATTAGTTGATGATGCAGGTTGACGATATCTTGCCGACGAGACTCACATGTGGAGTAGAGGGATCACACACGAAAACCAGAGACTTTGAGGGAGAGGTGTGGATAGCAACCCTGCCCCAACCTACTAGCACTCCCGTCGTGGCTCGAACTATAGGTTAACGTTTACCTAGTTTGAGAATACCCACGATGTTGTGAGAGCAGACTGTGAGAGTCTCCCACGATGATTCCAAGGGGCGTGCAATAAGACATGAGCCTTATTCCTTAGAGGCCCTTAGTCTTCCACAAGATCACCTGGCAGAGTATTAAATCCAGGGGTTTTTGATATCTACCAAGTACGTCAAGAGGCGAGTGGCACCCTTGGAACACGTAGTGCATCCTGAAGGACACGTCGCACAAGAAATTGGAAAGAGGCGAGTGGCACCCTTGGAGCACATAGTGCATCCTGAAGGGAACGTCGCACAAGAAATTAGAAAGAGGTGAGTGGCACCCTTGGAAGACATAGTGCATCCTGAAGGGCATGTCGCGCAAGAAATTGGAAAGAGGCGAGTGGCATCCTTGGAGCATGTAGTGCATTCTTAAGGGCACATCGTGCAAGGCAAACCGAAAAAGGCGAGTGGCACCCTTGGAGCACCTAATGCATCTTGAAGGGAACGTCGCGATTTCAATGGGTAAGTGAATAAACCTAGATGGAATTAGAATGAATGATGTGACAAGTAAGATTTAAAAACAATTTCCCTAATAAAAATGTCATCCAACATGGGAAATTAAAATCTAGGTCTAAGTAATACCTGTGGTAAAAAAGATAAAAAATAAATAAAAATAAAAATAATCATAATTAAACATGTGAAGAGAAGGGGGTGAGAAATTCGATTAATTTATTCAAATCAAATTACTTTGGGGACTTAAATTTATAAAAAAAAAAAAAGGAAATGATTGTTCATCCTCATATGCTAATTAAATTTTATTAATTAAAAAGAAAAAGGGGTAAAAGGTAGATTTCTACACTTGCTAATTTTGGTTTTAGTTAAAAAGGGAAGAGAGGGAAATTTAAAAGAAATAGGAAACTAAGGGAAACGGGGGAAACATAAAGAAAAATGGAAACGTAAGGAAAAAGATGACTGACTAACTTAGTAAGGAATATAGCCTTTAAGAACTTTCTAATTATGAACTCAACTAGGAATTTAGTAAGGGTGTAAGTCATTTAAAATGTGTAAGGGAATATGGGGACACCAAGGAGCAATTTTAGGAATGCTTTTAGGTGGGTGAGGGAAATAAGAGTAATTAAATAATTAATGAAATTAATTTCTGGTGTAACTAGGGGGATGGGGGACATTGGTACGGGGGAGGTTTTTCTCAATTAAATTAATGGAAAATAAATTAAATGAGAATTTGGGAAAGAAATCTCTTAGAACCTCTATAAAAGCGATGGAGGAGGAGGAGTATGGATCTTGTATTTTATGCGTGATGTTATGCTACTGAATTTTTTGTCTTGACTGACTTATCGTGTGGGAGTTGGGATACACAGCTCGGGTAACAAGTGGCAGCTCGACCTTCCAAGGCGAGCTGGCAGCTAGCTGTTCTTTGGTTTAGTGTGCATGGCCCCTTTGCAGATCGGGGGGCTCAGGGGGAAGAAGAGTAACCCTAGCGTTGGCTAGGAGGTACCGGTGAGGTGACATCGATCGACAAGCGGGAATTGGACGGAGTGTGTGCGGGACAACGAATCAGAGCTGTCACATTGGCCTATGGTACGCATGTGTTTGTTTGAATGGTATATTGTTAGTTTTGTTGTGCTTTCATTACTTTACTTCTATTGTGCAATGATATGTGTTTTACTGAGTGTTTTGAAATCAAGAATTTAAGGTCATCATTTGATGCAGGAGCATCCCTCGTGACTTGCAAAACCAACGTGGAAGCAGAAGACAGCTGGAAGACGTCTAGCGCAAGTTTTTGAATTTTAAATTTTCCCTTGAAGTTGATGTGCAAACATAAATGAGATCATTTAATTTGGCGCCTTTGGATAAATGTAATCACACCTCAAGCCATACGCTCTCGTCTGAGATAGACAGAGGCATTTATAGTAGTAGCTGTAGGTAGATAGAATTGAATTCTTAGATTAGACAATTCTAGAAGGAAGAGGGAAAACCAAATATAGACACCCTCATTTGTATTATTGTAGGGGAGTTCAGAAGAAGAAGTTCAGGAAGAGTTAGAAGACTCTGGAGTATAGGAGAATAGCAAAGAGCTGTATAAGAACACCCATGTACAGATCTTGAATTAATAGAAGAAGTTGATTGAGATTCATGGCTATTGTGTTATTCTCTGTGTATGTGTGTTAAATGCTCTACTTATGAATGTTTCTTTCTGTTATGCATTGTTGTTATGCTGTGCGTATGATCTCATGTGTGAGATTGAAATTTGAGTGGAAGTGAAGGAGTTTCAATTGTTTCTCCCTTTGAGCAAGGATTCCTGCAAGGAGTGCAGTTGAAGTCGTCCACAAGGAGTGCGTTGATAGAAGGCTCGGGTGTTAAACTCTTGTTCTCAAAACCCTCATAAGTGAAAGTGGGTTGTTAAAGCCGTGCAAGGAGTGCGCAGGCTAAATAAGAGTCTCAGTCGGGATACTGTTGCTGCAGGAGTGTGCAGAGTCGAGTGACTTCAACACTTAGACGTGATTGAAGATTTGCCGCAGAAACATGCGCAAGAAGTTCTCTGAAGGACTTGAGAAGTCGAGAACAAGCTCAGGAGGTATAGGCCTTCGAGTTTGCTGAAGAACGAGCGCAGGGAAGCTGCCGTTGGAAGTCGGAAGAGAGCGTCGCAGGTTGGAAAAGCGACGAAGGAATCTCATGGCGAGATACTCTGTTTCATCTCGGGGATTTTATGAGGAGGTAAACGGACAGTCAAAATCTTCTGGAGAGATTTCCTGAAGTTTCTAGGGCCGTCAGATCTTGCAGAGGTGCAAGGAGGTTACGGCGGAAAGATTCCGAAGAGGTTGAAGCTCAGGAGAGGTAGAGCCGTCGATTCCAAGTCACAGGAATCGTAGGATCTACATGTAGTATCGTGTATCGTGGACTCGGGAGTGGAAGCCCCAAAAGTTGTGCAGCAGAGTGGAGAGATCACGAGACGCGATAAGGTCGGAGTCATTCGTTGTGGAGGACACGTGTAAGGAGATCCTCATCTCGCAGACTCAGACATTGGAGGATAAAAAGGGAACCCTTTGGTTTCATGAGGAGCGAGGTGGAGAGAAGCTGTGAGCCATCCATCGGAAGGGGACAGGTGTCAGAGATCGGTGATTTCATGAACTCAGGACTCACCGAGTGAAGGTCCAAATATTGGGTGTCCAAAGTCGTGAGGCGCGAGGACGCGAGGCGATGAAGGAGCAAGAGGATCGTAGCCGTCCATCTGAGGAGGACAGGTGTCAAGAGATCGACGGATCCCGCGAACTCGGGAGTTCATAGGTTGAGAGTCCGAACAGTTGGTACTCCAAGTCGCGAGGTCGCGAAGTGGTGATAGGAGGAAAACCGTTGGATCCAGAACACTGGAGAACCGTTGGATCTAAGAGAAATATCGTGTCTCGGGACCTCGCAAGAAAAGGTCCGAGAGTTTGGTCACGCGGATCGTGAAGTTGCGAGATAGTGATATCCCGACAGCTGGAGTAGTGTGGGCCATAGTGGAGCGCAAGTGGAATACAGGTGGCACAGAGGATTCGCGAGTCACGAAGTGCCGAGGAACCGAGACTCATGTGGACGACGAGTCGCAAAGCACCGAGTATTCGAGATTCTTGTGGACACGTGGCAGAGTATAAGGTGGGACCACGTATCTCAGAGATTCGCGGACTAAGAGGGTGAAAACTCGACGGTTCAACTGGTGAGGTCACGAAGTGGCAAAGTCGCAAAGTCGTGAGAGGCACTAACATTAAGTCTAGCCACGGTTGCATGTGGGAGGAGCTATACCCATATCGCTAGATCGGGCTTTGCAAGATTTGAAAGGAAGGCTTGGAGGTTATAAACCACGAACTCGTGAGACAACGAGATTTAGTGGATCTCCCGATGGAAAGGGGGAGACCTCAGAACAAATTCTGTGGGTGCAGATCTTCCGATAGGGAGATAGAAGAACCTTTGAGTTCTTCAGGCTGAGGGGAAGAAGGTCCTGTGTGAGAAGACGTGCCTGGGAGAGGGTGCGACTACGTCAAGTCGTATCAGAGCCAGGTTAAGTTTCTTTGCTTTCCGTAGCAGAGAAGAAAATGAGAAGTCACCATGCCGCCAAGGAGAAGAGGTAGACAATCACCCAATCCAGAGGAGGAAAGGGAACTGTCCAGAGAAAGGGAAATGTCCAGAGAAAGAGGTAGGCAAGTACAGAATCCAGACATGGATAGAGAAGTGTGAAATCTTCGTGCCAGAATGGAGGACATGGAAACATCACAAAGGCGGAACACTGATGCTGGAGATATCAGTGAATCCGAGGATGAAGGTGATGCTAGACGTGAAGAAGAAGAAATCCTAGTAGAAGATGCAACCAATGAGCATTTAATTAAGGCTATCGCTTGAATGAGTTCAAAAACAAAAATGGACATTCCATCTTATGAAGGGAGTCTGGATGCAGAAGAGCTGCTAGATTGGATTAGAGCTCTTGACACTTACTTCGATTATGAAGATATCAAAGATGACAAGAAGGTTAGACATGATGTCACAAGATTGAAAGGACATGCATCATTGTGGTGGGATGAACTGCAAGCTGACAGGCGTTGCCAAGGCAAGCAGAAGATTAAGATCTAGGATAGGATGATTGGAAAGATGAAGGAAAAATTCATTCCCAGGGACTATCAAATTTCTCTGTTCAGGAGGATGCAGAACCTGAGACAGAAGTTGATGACAGTCAAAGAGTATATTGAGGAATTTTACAGGTTAAATATCATATCAGGTCATCGCGAAAGCAATGACAAAAAGGTGGCCAGGTATATGAATGGCCTAAGGTATGAAATTCAGGATGAACTAAATTTGACGACCATCAGAACGGTGGAGGATGCATACCAATTGGCTCTGAAAGCTGAGGAGAAGCTGAGCCATAAACAAAGTCAGAGGGGCAGAGGCAAGAGTCAGCCCAAAGGCAAAGCAGCTACCCAAGATAAATACCAGAAGCCCAAGGATGACTGGAAGAAACCTCAGACTCAGATAGAGAGAGGAGGAAGTTCGCAGAGAGGGTGATATGTTGAACAAAGAGAAAAACATACTGAGCAAAGAGGAGGATATGCTGATAATAATAGATTTCCTCGTACCAGGGCTAGAGGAAGAGGAAGAGGTGGAGTCATCACATGCTTCACATGTGGGAAAAATGGGCACAAGTCATTCGAGTGTCCAGAGAAAAAGAAAGAAACTGGAGAAACTCACATTGCCGAGGCACAGAGGCGAGATAATGAGGCAGAGTATACTGAGTGTGGAAGATCGCTAGTGATACGAAAACTCCTTTTGACGCCAGAGAAGGAGATGGAGAATCTAGCGCAGAGGAACAATCTTTTTAGGACCGCTTGCAAGACCAAGGATAGAGTGTGCAAGGTCATTGTGGACAGTGGAAGTACCAATAATATCGTTTCAACCGAGATGGTAGAAACACTGGAGCTGGAGACAACTGATCACCCAAGTCCATACAAGGTTTCATGGCTACATAAGGGACATCAGGTAAATGTCACTAAACAATGCCTAGTTGACATTAAGATAGGAGGATATAATGATA
>ML832893.1:0-36290 GCA_009831015.1 Picea engelmannii
AGTTGAAGATCTTACTATACAGAAGGATTTCACACCCAACAGTTCTCTCTCTCTCAATATTACTCACTTAATCATGCAATGAAAAAGACAACAACAATGATCATAACATTAACAACAACCCAACCCAGGTCCTTTAGACCTCTATTTATATATTATAATAGCTCACTGACATCCTTAGGTCAAAACCTAGGTGTCATAAACACTAGATACCAAAACCCTAGGTATCAAAAACCCTAGGTCAACTTGACCCACGTTTTCAGGGCTTCATCAACCTGTCTTTCCTTCCTTATCGCATGGTGCTCTTAAGCATCCAACGATGGATTTTCCTGCTTGTAGAGTTTTACATGATCCTTCTTTCTTGTTGATATGTTGTCCTCGATCTCCTTGTTCAACGACTTGATTCCTTTTACTTCACTTTGTCTTTTCTTCTCTTTTTCTCACTTCGACCTAGTAACAATCACTGTGTATTCCGCATAGTTCAAATTTTCCCATTTATTCCTTGATCTTTGCTCACTTTCATAACCAAGGGCCAATATGGTTGCAGAATTTGGACCTGAAGTGGAGTGGAAAGACAGTTCCACAGTAAATAGAAACAACATGGGAGATCAGATTGATCTTCCCATTCATTTGTGTGAAGGAGTGGAATCCCTAGAGGAAATGGTAGTGGCATAGTGCCAACGCATCCAACAAGTCAAGTTGGAAACTGATGAAGAGGAGTCGCAGCATAGAAGACTAGAAAGGAGGATCCAACCAGTAGACCGGTTGGATAGAGTGATAAAAGATATAAGGAGCTTGATGTTAGAAGCATTAGAGAAGGAAACCAGAAGTAGAGGGATGATGATTAGGGGATATTATGTAGTATCAGGACAACAAAAACAAAGTAGAGGAGTATATGGACAACTCCAGAATGAGATTTTGGATCCTGGAGGATCTCAACCTCAACAACAGGGTAGCCATGAGGAGGAGCTCCTGATTTTTTTCAGTGTGGGAGTATGATGCAAGAGCATCACTCCACCTCAAAAAATGCATCAGCGCATCAACAAGCTAGTGCATCAGTGAAAATGGAGGAACACGTTCCAAGGGAAGAGAGGCACAAACCCTCTCATTTTGAACCCAATTTTAAAATTTTTGATGTAATTAGATGGAATTAAATATTGTAAGAATTAGGGAAATTTGATCCATGTTCCTTTGTACAAAGTGCATGTGAAGTTGTCTTTAATGGATGAAACATAGATAGGCTTACTTCTGGTTCAGACTACTTGTCCATTTATTGTAATTGAATGGAATTCAATGCGAGTAGGTAGCTGGAGGGAAGGATCGAGGAGCCCCTCTTTTGTAAAATATAATTGTGTAATGATTGGTTAGTGTTATAAGTTGTTGATGAGCGAGTTGAGAGAGATCAAGAGAGGAGAGAAGAGAAAGTTTTGAAGATTTTGTTGCAGTCCATCCTTTGTAACTATTTGTATAGAAACATAAAGATATAATACAAAAGCAGTTTTTCCTACATATGAGTTGTATGTATTTTTATGTGTGATAAATGTTTATTTTCTAAATGTTTCCTATTTATATTTATGGATGTTGTAGATGTGCAAGTAGGATACATTTGCAGGTTTATATAAACTTCTCTATCTTTGTGAATTTATTAGTGTTCTGGGTTCTTAGGCTTGTGCAAGGAGTGCACACTAGATTTAGAGAAAACAATGTGAAGCTTGTGCAAGGAGTGCACTTGAAATGTCTTTTGAGTTCAGAGAAGAGTGTTCCAGGTGGGCATACCAGAACAACCTCAACCTCAAAAGAAGAGAAAATTTTGCAAGGATTGCACATGAGAGTTGTTGAACACTTTGGAGAAGACATACCATAGTTATTGAATACTCTAAGGGATCTGCAAGGAGTCCATTGAGCATGCACGAGGAGTGCATGACAACTCTATTTAGAGTTTTGTGAAATGGTTTCCAAGAGGAAACAACAGAAGGAAAAGATCAGGAGGAGCAATGCAATTATGCACATAGAGTGCAAGGAGTGCGCAAGTGAACTTTTAAGAGTTCAGGTTTTAGGATGTGAATTCATGCAAGGAGTGCACAAAACCAACCCACTGCTACAATGTTGGTCAAGATCAGAAGAATGAGCGAAGAAGTGCTTGGAGGGTACAAGAAATTGTTTGGAGATAAAAACGGGTTAAGATCCTTAGATTTTTTAGTGAGTTCAATATTAGGAAGGATAGTTCATTTCTACAGAGAAGAATAGTGCAAGACATGCACTGGGCCAACACTTGGAAAGTTTTGAAAAAATCCTAGGAATATAGAGCGCAAGTGTGTACTAGGGCCAAATTCATGTGAAGTGACAAAGCTTAGGAGGAGTAGCATTTTTCGAAAAACAAAAACCAAGGCCAAGAAGATAGCCTTGTAGGAGAAAGGTTCAAAGGATAATCCTTTGAAATTATTAAGTTTGAAAAATCCTTCATTGGAAGGGAAAGCGCAATAGTAGAGAGGTGAAGCTACAACAGACTTAGGATGGGCTGTTAGGATCAATATGGGTCATTATATCAGATCCAAACCAGAAGGAGGAGCGTCCATGGAGGAGAATAGATCCCAAACGTTGAATCTAGGAACAAGCATTGACAATCATCCTTTGAACTTCGTAAGTTTGGAGGTTTTTTAAAGTTTGTGTTTTGGAGGAGACAAGATCCCCGAAGTCCTGTGATCTAGAGTAAATTGGGGCTTTCAAATTGAAAGGACACGTGTCCATGGATCAAAGGTATCTAGAAGATTGATAGTATGGGGGAGCATAGGTGCAGGAAGGTTGAAGGCTCCTGAAGTCTGAAGAGCAGAGTGCATCTGGGTCGTCATATGTAAAGGGAAACATGGTGCTAGATCCTGAAATCCGGAGACTTGGTACTCCATAGGGATGGAGGTATAATTTGATCAAAGTCGAAATCTCCTGGAGCCCCGAAGGCCAGAGTACATCGTGGTCATTGGTACAAGAGGATGCATGTCAGCGGATCTTTAGATCCGAAGGTATAGTACTCCAGATAAATCAAAGTGCAGGATCGAGGGAACTCCTGAAGCTCCGAAGAGCCATAGTCCATCTCAACCATCCATTTGACAGGGATGCATGCCATCAGAATGAAGGAGGTCTAGAAGTTCGACATTCCATGGAATTAGAAGTGATCTGTAGCGGAGAGCTCCAAAGTCTCGGAGCCTAGAGTCAACATCCACCATCGATTGACGTAGACATGTGGCATCAGATCATGAAGTTTTGAGAATTGAAGCCCCAAAAGAACTTGGGTAAGTTGATTTCAATATTTCCAGAGTCCCGAAGTCTGCAGTTGATCTGAGCCATTGATTTTTCAGAGGACACATGGTAGTGGATCCAGAAGTCTGGCACTCCAGAGGAAACAAAGTGCATATTCGGGAAGATACCCATAGTCCCGAAGGCCAAAGGTCATCATAGTCATCCAAATGTGGGGACACATGGCATCAAACTGAGGAGTGCATAGGTTTATCACTCCAAGAGGAATGTTGCATAATGCTTCAAAATTCTCTAAAGCTAGGGCATCAAAGCATTGTTGGTTATTGAAATTAGTGGGGAGTAGGAACCGTCAATAGCCTTCAGTTATTTAGGACTTTTACAATTCCTCAGTATGAAATATTTGTAAGTGTTAAGTGTTGGAAAAATCATCGAATCACGAAGTGCAAAAAACAAACATAGGTTGTCGATCAGAAGGAGGAGTGCTAGTTGTTCGATTGACTTATTGGAAATCTTCCGACATTTCAACGTCGGGAGATACGAAAGGTTATTTGTGTGCATGAACAAAATAAATTGTCGAAGGTCAAAAGAGAGGAACCTGAATTGTCAATCTATAGAGCGTGAGGTCTTTCAATCCATCACTTCATCATATTCACCAATTTGATGATTTTGAAGATTTGTGGAAAAGCATTGAGTAAAATTCATCGAAACCCAAATTGTGAAAGATGAATAGAGTCGTCGATCTGGTGGTGGGATGGTAACCATCCAATATGTCTTTTTTAGTGATTTACACTTTTCTAGAGCTATGTGTATTGGACGCAATTAGAAAATTGTCGAAGTCAAATCCCCGTGGAGATTTTGAGTCATCGATATCGGTTCCTATTGAGGGACATTAATCTTGTTGCCTATTCATTTTCGACAGTTAAAAAAATTTGTGCATTCGAAGGAGTTGGGTGGAAAGAAAGCAAGATATAGTCGAAGCCTGAAGCAATGAAATAACATGTAGTTCTTAGCGCCTGGTCCCATCCCAAGGTCATATTCAATTTCAACGAGAGTGAAAATGGATAGCGGCCTGAATTTGATTTCAAAGGAAAAGGGGCTTAGTAAGAGATTGCAGGTTCATTCTTGGACCTGTACATGGAAAATTAAGGACCTGTGTTTGATAATGAGGGGATCAGTAGGGCCCAAAGAGATGATTCGACTCCTGATTTGAACAATCCTAGATCAGGAAGTTGCATAGACCTTAGGAGAGGGTAGGGTCTAGATCAAGTGGTATTAGAGCCATAAAAAGGTTCTAGTATGATACCAACAAGTGGTATCAAAGCGATAAAAAGGTTCTAGTATGATACCATCAAGTGGTATCAGAGCAGGATTTTGTCTGCAGGTAAGAGGTGAGTGAGGAATGTTTTTGTCTGATACCAACAAATGATATCAGAGCCAGTATTTTGTTTACGAAAAACATGCAAGGGATATGAGAAGACAAATATTGATTCTCTAAGACAATTTTTTGCAAGTGTGCAACAGTCAATAGACATCCAGGAGGGCTACAACAGAAAGATAATGATTCTCTCAGTTGGAGAGAATGCAAAGTAGATAGCTAGATGGGCTGAAAGATAAGAACTATTTTCATTCTTGGACTTAGAAAGAGAAAATGGCTACTGAAGGCCATAAACGAGGTCAAAGAAAACACTACCAATAGGAGGGAAACATAGAGAGGGATAAAGAGATAACGAATATATGAGAGGATCTCTACATGATGATGTTGAATATGCAGCAAGAAGCAAGAGGAAGTCAGAGGTATGAATGTACCTTGAAGTGAAAGGTAAGGTGGTATGTCTAGAAGTTGGTTTCTAGGAGGTAGTTCCAGGTATTGAGAAGGTGGTTGAGGCATGCTAGAAACCTCAGTGCCACAGAGGAGGAAATGGTTTTTGTTTGTGATCCAAAGGTTGGAAGGAACCTCAGTGATGAGGAAAAGAGATAATATGAATATCTCATAAACTTCCAGGTGGGAAGAGGTGGTAATGCAAATTTCCAGGAGGGAAATGAGATGAGACGAGTCAAGGATCTTGTAGACTTCCAGAAGGGAAGAGATGAAGGTTAAAATTTCCAGGAGGGAAATGAAGAGAGATCAAGAAGAGGTCTCGTAGACCACTAGGAGGGTAGAAGTGAACTTTCATATTTCCAGGTGGGAAATGAGAAGAGATTGGTGGAATATCTCGTAGACTACCAAGAGGGCAGGTCATAAAACTTTGATCTCTAGGTGGGAAAAGAGGAGGAGGTGACACTATCTCAAACTCTCAAGAACTCAGAGGAGAGTTGAGATCATAAAGGATTGCTAACAGAGGAGGATGATCAGAGGCACATTTTGATCATTGGAGGAATCAGTATATTCCTACCAAGCATCTCAATAGAGGCCATTGCATATGTTGAAGGTGATCAGAGGTGAGACAACCAACCAAGACTTTCATGAAGGAGTAGGAGTAGACATTTACATCTTCCCAGGAGATCGAAGAAGAAGAAAATAATACATTTCATATGCTCACTGAGTGGGATAAGGAGCTAAGGATGCTAGAGGATTGGTTAGAAAATCCAGGAACAAAAGAATATTACCAGAGGGATGTAGTTATGAAGAGTGGAGAAAAATCCCATCTTGAGGAGCAGCTGGATGAAGCTGCACTTGTACCAACACAAGGACATAAACTGACATAAACATAACTCTCAAGGGAGATGGCTGAGCAGAAGCTCAGTAGCATGGCTGCAGAATTTGGACTTGCAGTGGAGTGGAAAGCTAGTGCCATAGGATAGAACCAACATGGGAGATCAGATTGATATATCCATTGATTTGTGTGAAGGAGTGGAAGCCCTGGAGGAAATGGTAGTGTCCTAGTGCCAACACATCCAACAATTCAAGTTGGAAACTGATGAAGAGGAGTTGCAGCATAGAAGACTACAAAGGATGAGCCAGCCAGTAAACAAGCAAGACAGAGTGATAGAATATATAAGAAGGTTGATGTTGGAAGTAGCAGACAATGAAACTAACGGTAGAGAGAGGTTGATCAGAGGAGATTCTGGAGTAGCAGAATAACAAAAACAAAGTACAGGAGAAGGTTAACAAATTCATAATGAAATTTGGGATACTGGAGTATCTCAACCTCAACAACAGGGTATCCATGAGCATGAGCCCATGATTTTTTTCAGTGCAGGAGTATGATGCAAGAGCATCGCTCCACCTAAAAAAATGTGTGAGCACATTAGCAAACTAGTGCATCAACACACATGGAGGAATGGTTCCAAGGTAAGAGAGGCACAAAACCTCTCATTTTGAACCAAAATTTAAAATTTTTGATGTAATTAAATGGAATTAAGCATTGAAATGATTAGGGAAATCCGAGCCATGAACCTTTGTACAGGGTGCATGCGAAGTCTCCTTTAATGTCTGACATGTAGATAGGCTTACTTCTAGTTTGGACATAAGAGTTGTTTAACACTTAGAAGAAGACATACCAGAGTTATTGAATAATCTGAGGGATCTACAAGAATTCCATTGATCATGCGCGAGGAGTGTGTGAGAACTCTATTTTGAGTTCTATGAAAAGGTTTCCAAGAAGCAACACTAGAAGGAAAAGATCAAGTGGAGCAGTTCAATTATGCACAGAGAGCACAAGGAGTGCATAAACAAACTTTTAAGAGTTTGGGTTTCAAGAGGTGAAGTCGTGCAAGGAGTGCACAAAACAAACCCACTGCTACAATGTTGGTCAAGCTCGGGAGAATGAGTGAAGAATTTCCAGGAGGGTACAAGAAATCATTTGGAGAGAACAAAGGATCGAGACCCTTAGAATTTTGAATGATTTCAAGCTTAGGAAGGATAGTTCATTTGTGCAGAGAAGAGACGTGCAAGACGTGCTTCAAAATTCACCGAATCCGGAGTGTCAAAGCATTGTGGGTCGTTGATCTTAGCAGGGAACAGGAACCGTCGATACCTTTCAATGGTTCGAGACTTTTCCAATTCGGAATTACATAGGATTTGAAAGTGTTAAGTGTTAGAAAAAACTTTGAATCCCAAAGTTGGAAGCACACATGTAGGTCGTCGATCAAAAGGAGGAGTGCGAGTTGTGAAATTGACTTATTGAAAATATTTCATCATTTCAGCATCGAGAGATATGAATGGTCATTTGTGTGCATGACCAAAAGAAACAATATAAGGATTAAAGAGAGGAACATGAACCATCAATCTGTCGAGCATGAGATCCTTTGATCTATCACTTGGGTGTATTCGTGGATTCGACGATTTTGAATATTTGTGGAAAAGAATTGAGGAAAAGTCATCAAATCTTGAATTGAAAAACAAGCGTAGAGTCGTCGATCTAGTGGTGGAATGGGAACCATCTGATCTTTCTTTTTCGGCGATCGATACTTTTCTGATGCTATGTGTATTGGATGCAATTAGAAAATCCTTGAAGTCAAATCTCTGTGGAGAGTCTGAGTCATCAATATTGGTGACTGTTGACAATCATTGATATTGCTGCCTATTGATTTTCGGTAGTTCGCAAATTTTGTACATTCGAAGGAGTTGAGGGGAAATAAAGGTAGATATTGTTGAAGCTCGAAGCACTAAAATAACACACAGTTCTTAGCACATGGTCATAGCCCAAGGTCATATCCAATTTCCACAAGAGTGAAAAGGGATAGGGGCTCTTGATATGAATGATCCTAGACCAGGAGGTCGTGTGGACCCTAAGAGAGGGTGGAGTTTGCATCATTAGGTTTAGAAGTGTTAGTTTTCTTTGATGTGACAATAGGTAATGGTATGGGTGATTAGGGTGAGTGGGTTGAGAGCTTAAGCATGATAAGAATTAATATCATTGGTAATTAGAGCTTAATGGTTAGGTTTTATTTTTCCTAATTTTTGTGTGTTGTGTGTTAATGTTGTAGTGGTTATAAGGGTTTGTAGTTATTATAGTTAAGGGTTATAACTTATAATACTTAGTTATTATAGGGTTTAAGAGAGGTTAATAGTGGAGGGAAATAATTATTATAGGGGATATGCTTTAAATGACTTAGGAATTAAATACCTTAAGGGTTATAGGGACTATGGTTTATATGACTAAGGATTGGAAATTATAAGAGTTAAGAATTAAATGGAGAGGGACTTATAAAGGTTAGGGGTTATATTTGTTAGGGGTTATGGGTTATATGCATTACAAGGGGTTGGCATTGAGGGATGATATATGTCAATAAGTTTTATGTACTTTGGATTATATGGATCATACTCATGAGGGGTCATATGGGTTATAAAGGTTGTTTTATAAATGTGTCAGTTAGTGTTTATACTCTTTAGTTTCTATATGAATTAACAACTTAAGGTGATAGTAGTTTAATAGTTATAAGGTTTAGGGGTCTTAGAGTTTAGAAGGACTATAAGGGTTAGAGGATATACTCATTAAGGGTAATAGAGATTAGGGGTGATATTGGTTATATTAGTTCAATATTATAAGAGTAGCAAGGGTTGGGTTATATGGGTTAAAAAAATTAGGTGTGATATTGATTACATGAGTTAAGGATTAAGGGTTAGGGATAATAGGGGTTAAGGATTATAAGGTCATGGGTTAGAGATTAAAATTTATATGGCTTATGATTCATAGAGGTTAAACATTACACAGGTTATGGTTTCTTTGGACTAGAAGGGGTAAGGTGTTAGGGGATTAAATTCCATGGAAACATGGTTATCGTCAACAAATTTATTTGGAAAGATGACATTTGAGGTCAACCTTCTTTTATTCATATTCTATTCATATATGTTTTTTATCTATATCCCTATTTAATATAGCATAAGATAAGACACTTATTGATCCTTCTCTATATATAAGAGATACATAGGTACTAATGTATTTCAAGTTCTTTATCCTTCCCTATATCTAATAAATCTCAAAGTAAAATTAAAATTATTGATCCCTCTCCTAAAATTAAAACAAATCTATAATATTATATTTAAAATTATATGATTTTAATATATATAGATTTTTTTATTTTTTTATTTGAAATGTTTATTAATACCTTTAGGGTAAACTTAATTATAATGGTGTCAAACCAAAAATGTCCTTACAACTCTAATTTCCTAAACACTAACCTACCTAATTGGAAACTATGACGTGGGTAGACAATATTGATATGACAATTATATATACTAAATTTTTGTAGTTAGAAACTTGTTTTATTAACATTGAGTTGATTAGATAGGAAAGGCAATAAGTTAATTTTTAAAATATTTTTTGAAATAAATTGAATCCTTCCATTTTTAAAAATTTGGAATTTTCCAAGTCTTTTTTATAAAATCATTTTTAGTTAAAATATTTGTTAATTTTTTATTTAGATAGTTATTGATCTACCTCTCGATTTCAAAAACTCTTTGTTTAGATAGTTATTGATTTGCCTCCCGGTTTCAAAATCTCTTAGATTAAATTTTAGTTTATATAAAACGTATATTCTAATTTTTTTTTTTTAAGTTAAAAACAAAGATCCTATTATATTAATGCTTCAAAATTACACCATGACATGGAGGTGCCAGTTGCCTCGCCTGTGAAGGAAACCGAGACAGTTGGCCTGTCCAAAATAGCATGCAAGTTCAAAATCTCGTTTTTCACCCTGCCCGAAGGAAACGAGGGTGCGTGACTAGTTTCAACAACAGTTTGATAATGTCTATGCTAACGCTAACATGGCTATGAACTAGAAGAGCTACAACTCTAATAAACATAAAAAAGAGAGAGAGTTTTAGAGAAAGATGAACAGGAGAACCTATTAACCGGTGTCCTCATGGTCGTTCATTTCCTTGTCTCTTATGACAAGAATTATATAGATCTGAGCGCAGGTGGGGCATTGTCGTCATGGGGTGGCACTAGAGTAAGCTGCGTACAACATAGACATGCATTGGCTAACATGGACAACCCTAAAGATTTGATCATCCACCATACTGCGGACCTCGAAGATGAAGTTCAAGTGCTCCGGGTGAAGAAGTGGTGGCGGGGGTGGCAACTTGTTCTCAACGTCCATCTCCTGGTGTGCATGCTGCATTCTCTGCGGCTATAATTCATTGTTGCCTTCCAATAGCTCTTCCTCAACCAGGCAAGTGGAAAATTTCTCAGTGGGAGCATCACTGGAACCGTGTTCTTCTCACGGGTGGGGAGGTGGTGCTTCTACTCCAATGTAGGCTGGTGGGTTCCAATTGTTTGGGACTGTAAACATGAAACTTTTAGAGAAGTCGTGGGGGAGTTCCATCGACGAAATTTCCTCGACATAAGTTCTGGGGGGTCAATCTACTGTGGTGGCCTCCCTCGGTCTCTTCCTCTTAGAAAGAACCAGATCTTGCTCGAATCGTTTGTGCCTTTTCCTCTGAGAGTCGGCCGCATACCATCCTGCTCCTCTGCAGGGTCTTCCTCTAGCTCGCGGCATGATGAGAATGAGGACGAGAGCCAAAACTTCCTCTGTGCGTCTGTTCTTTCTCAGCTCTGTGAGATGCAAATGCATTCTAAGGCTGTCGAGAGGGTTGATAAGGGAATAAATGATGGCGGTAGCCATTAAGGCTGAGGGCTTAATGATCTGGCTAGCCAGCCTGTTCGCGCGAGTGAGAGGCCCCGTCAAAAGGTGGAGGCTGACTATGGTCATGCTCTTGATAACTAGCTGGGATATGAGGGCATTTGGCCGCCATTAATGGCCCCTCCTGGCACTCCTCCACATGCCCATCCTGCTCCGCGTGGCACCCCATCCAGGGGCTGGAAATCCTTGCTGGCGAGAGTTTGACATTGCTTGGATATGTCTGAGGCTTCAAAGTTGCTTGCTTCTCATAATATATGTTCGAGTTCCCTGGAAACTCCTTCATTTTCCAAGCAGTCAGCCACTCTGTTTTCCCCTCTCTTTACATGAGAAGGGATGATGTTGAGGTTGTCCCTGAGGATACTTTTGAAGTCCTAGAGCATCCCAGAGAGACGCTAGGTGGGAGATATTTTCTGTGGGCTTTCCCCATGGAGGATTTTAGTGATTAGCTGGATAATGATTTGTGAGTCACCCTCCAAGATGATTCTATGACTGTGCATGGCTACTACATTTCGAAGACCCTATAATAGGATGATTAGTTCCGCTGCATTGTTTGTGGTCTCCCCCAGATATCCTGCTGTCAGGATTAGAATTTCCCCTTTGGGGTTCCTAATCATAGCTCCATAGCCGACGGGTCCTGGATTTCCTTTTGAAGCTCCATCAAAGTTAATCTTTATGAATCATGTTGGAGGAGGGGTCTAGGTGGTTAGACTGATGTTTTGATTCTTGGGTGCTGTAATTGCCAACGAGTCATTTAATCTAAGCTGCCACCTTTGTAGAGTACATAATTCCTCCTGGTTGCATTCCTTGTCCCTTGGTTGCTAGTTCTTACTTCTGATTGTTTCTTTGATGAGCATGACAACTTTTTCCCAGGTTGAATCTGGAGTAGATTCTGTGGAGTGGAAGATGCGTTTGTTTCACTCCTTCCATATTTGCTAGAGAATAAACCCTGGGAGGAGTTGCCAGATGTAGTTCAGTATGGGGTTGTTGTAATTGATTGAGTCCCAATTTTCAATAGTATCTCTAATGTTGCCTCTATTTTGGTTGGATCTGCACATTATTTGAGCTCCCTGGTCCCAGATATATTGACTGTAATGATAGCCATTGAAAATATGCTCCTTGGTCTCCTCTTGACATTGACACAAGACACAAATTGAGGGTCCAATGAATCCCCTTCTCCTAAGATTGTTCCAAGCTAGAATTTTGTTGTGGATGATTAACCAGAGGAAAGTGGAAACCTTTGTCCAAAGTGCCTTTTTCCATATTTTATTCCAAATATTGTCCGTTTCCTGATTGTGGTAATTGCCTTGTAAATAATAGGCTTCTTTTACCGAGAAATTGCCAGTTGTGGAGTGTCCCCATATGAGGATGTTTGGACCTTCTCTAATGTGGATTTTCCTGTGTCTTGCATGGTGGTGCCAGGCTAATAGATTTAAGTCATCTGGGACTCTTATGTCTTGGTTGTAGGTCTTCCACTGTCATCATGGTTGTCTTCTCTCGATAGGCTTCCATAGGTCTTTTACCTTGAGTGGAGGATCTTGATTAAGATCTTGTTGGAGGGGTGTTAGCTATGCTAATTCCTTTAAAGGTTTAAGTTGTTGCCATGAGTCTTGCCAAAGCATTGCACTAACCCCATTGCGGATCTCCCAAAAGGCATGTTTTTGTATTAGGTCTTTGTTTTTCCAGGCTGTGTTCCAAATGTTTGAACCTTGTATTCGGACATTGTGTCCGATCAGTTGATCAGTCTGCATGGAGGGAGTGTATTTGTTCTTCCAGATTTGTGCCCATATGGCATCTGGTGTTTTCAGCCATCTCCACCATGTCTTGCCCCCCATTATCTGGTTGAGTTTTCCAGGGTCTTGGAGCTCAAGGCCACCCATACTTTTTGGTGCGCAAACCTTATCCTAGCCTACCAACACCCATTTGTTGTTGGGCTGCAGGCCTTGCCAAAGAAAATTTATCTGGAGGTTTCTTATAGCTCGAATGATTTGTTTGGGAGCTACTAAGGTGGTGAAGAGATAGGTGGGTAGGGTCTGTAGGACCGATTTTAGCAGGACTAGTTGGGATGCATTATTTAACGGTCTGAAAGTCCAGTTAACCAGTCTATTTGAGATAGAGAGAAGGAGGTTGTCCCAGGAGATGGATTTGGCTGGTGCTCTTGTGAGAGGAATGATCAGGTAGTTGGATGGAAGGGATCTCTTGGGGATGCCCAGGAGTTTGGAGATATGTGATTGAACCATAGCTGGAGTGTTGAAAAAGAAGAGCTTGGATTTGTCTAGGTTTAGCGTCATGCCGGAGGCTTCTGTGAAGTCGTAGAGGATGGAGTTGAGCTTATTGGCTTCGCAAGCAGTGGGGGTGTTGTTCCTGAGTCTGTACTTAAGGCTCAAAAAGTACAGTGTCAAGGAATCTGAAAGTAGGTGAAAGATAGGTAAGAGGGTAAGGTCAACCTTCAGTATAGGAAACTAGGGAAGATTTCTACGTGTGCGTCGTCTAGCTTCCAATTGTTCCTGAGTAGTTATATCTTGTTCAATGGCTACCCATGAACATTCATGTTTGTCCCGGTTATTAGCAGTTTTAAGGATTATGTCAAAAATATTTAAGGCGATATGCGTTTGGTTCGATAGTCTGGGTTCGATATTGGGTTGTATCGTTGCAGGGACAGTCATGGAGGAACAGTAAGATTAAGAAAGGATTTAAAGAGGGATTTAAATGTTGTCTTGATTTGGTCGAAATAAAGAGAATTTTACATTTTTTGGAATAGAATAGAAATGCAAATTGAAGGCTCTTTCCCGTAACTGTATTATATTTTATATAAAGGTGTGATGTGAAAGAGAAACATTTAGCTGCATATAACGCGAGGTTCCTGTTAAAGAGAAAACTCACATATAAGAAGAAGAGGAAATTAGTAATGAAATAACTGACATAGCAAAGAATAATATAGAATTCTGAAAGTGCAGATTGGTCTTACACCCGCTGATAGTTGGTGCAGAGGAAAGACAATAAACAAATATAGAATACCAACATCCTTTCGTTATAGTAGTGGTCATACTAAAGTATAACGAAGCACATCAATCATGAATAATGTAATGAAATGAAACATGAAATACAAAGAAACAAACTTGTAACACAGTCTCGACGGAATTGAGAATCTCCAGATTTGCTTATATTAACTTCTCGAATGCAAAAAACTCTATTACAATCGACACCAAAAAGGTCCAGCCCTGTTTATTTCTTTCTGTGATATATTTATACAATTTCACAGATCAGTTAGAACCTCAACGGTTACACAAAGGTGGTTACAATAGAGAGGAATGCAATTGCTCCCTTTCTCCCACTCTGTTATCACTTGGTGCCAGGTGCTCATCTTCACGCGGATTCAGTGTAGGCAATACATCTGTCCACAAACTGAGATACGAGCTGCGAAGGTTCTACTTGAAAGCTAGCCTCGACGAAGTAACATTCTCTGGCTAACTGTTTCAGCTTGTCCTCCATTTGTGCATCGACAATGTCGAGGGCACTTAGTTGCGCACTGTGCTGGATCAAATGCTTATCAACTCGAACCATGTCCACCCTGTCCATCTGAGAGATATCGGCCAAATCTCTCTCCTCCTTCTCTTTGATATCAAGCAAGATTTGTTCTACATTCATTTGTATTAATGTTTCAGCATCGCCTCTAGTATCCATACCCAACAGCTCACCCTCTATAGAATTGAAGGATTCTTCTAATGAATTGGTCACTTTTTGGGCCTGTTCTTTGCCCAGGGCAATGTTATGCTCCCAATCCTTCAACAAAATGTTACCTCTAGTTTGTTTTGGGAGGGCGAGTCCGAGAGAACCTGCCGAAGCTCTGTCATTCGTGGCTATCATCGCCTCTTGGAAGGCAACCTAAGCCGCTCCTGCATCTCTTTCTCTATCAGCCAGGTTCTCGGAAACCCGATGCATCAATAGACAATCCTCTCGGATTGTTCCTACTTTATCTAGCAAACTCGGTTGTGCAGAAGAGATCCTTCTCCGAATATCGATCGCTCGGGATTTAAACCCCTCGACATCGATCACCCTATTTTCAGCGACCTCTACCTGAGCCTACAACTCTGCGATCATAGTCCTCTGTTGACCCACCTGTATCCGACCATCTCGGATCACTAGATGCGCTTGCTCCAACTTGGCTTTGAGCGCTTCTATTTCCTTTTTATCAGTTAGTCGGGCCAACTCTATTTCCCTGCTCACCTGACCTTTAGCGCTTTCTGTGGCCGAAGCTACTCTGGCTTCGAGAGTCTTGATCAGGTGATTCTTTCTTTTGAGCTAGTTTTTTAACATCCCGACCGAGAATTGATTCGCCAATGCATACGCTCCTAGCGTTCCTGGGATCTCCATGGCGAATTCCTCATTATTTTTGTTCTTTCCATCAGTCATAACTTTGAATTTTTTAGCCGTCGATCCTTCGTCCTGGTATAACTCCCTTTTCACCACTGCTTTTCTCTTTTTGTCAAAGAAAAACTCGTTTGGAGGAAGTTCTTCGGCTCTGATAGGCCTCAGTTCCTCATCGAAAATCCGTCCTTCTTCTATATTTCCTCGCGTCGACTGCAAGGGGGTGATAAAAGTGATGGGTTCGTCGATCCGTTTCGCTGCCTTTCCTGGTGTGACGACCGAGTCCTGCTTCTTCGGAGGTTCAAAGGTCTTCGTCTCAGTTTTCGGATTCTGGGTCTCTGGCGGGTCCGGATTCTGTGTCTCTGCTTTGGGCTTATTCATTTGATCCTCTTCATTATGGATTTTTCCTGAACCAGAAGTTGCTTCTTTTTTGCCTTCATCATTCTTCGGTTCCATCTCAGAAACGCCCGGGCTCCCTCCTCGCAACACAGCAGCAAGACAATTTCGTCTGTTTTCCTGAAATTTTAATACAGATGCCATGTCTTCGGGTGCTAAAGATCGGATCCGAACTAGTACTTCCCCATAAGACCTCGCCCCTTGGAAAATTTCATCCGAGGGTGAAAACTTGTGTTCAAACCTCTTCATCCCACAACTAGCTAAATGGTTTCTTACAATTTTCTGAGGATCATGTTTTTTATATTCAATGGAGACCAAACTCAGGTCTTCCAAGGCTGCAGCCTCGGCTTTAGCATGCCCGAAATACAATAAAGAATAAGAATTTAGCCGAATGGGGGAAAACGGCCATACCTTCTTTGAAGATGCTTTGAGTTCTTTACCCACCCCGCCAATCACTGTTTGTCGGGCGATCTCGCGACAAGCAAGCTTGTCGAGGATGAACAATGGTAGTGCAAGCGGAGGAACAACAGCTCTGAATACTCTGAAATAGGAAAACTCTGCTTCTACGTACCAGTCCGCTATACCACTCATATTTGCAGCAATGTTGTCCGAGATACGAGGTGGTGAAAGACCAAAAATGGCGATGTGCAGGGGCACCATCACCTAGTTGAAAATTTTGTAAATAAATTTGTCTGCTTTATTCTCCCACAATTTGTCGTGATACTCATGGATGGGCTTTTCTTGGGCTAGATTCCAAGCCTAGCTTATCAAAGGGAAAGGTGTCATGGAACATACAATGTCCATGATATACGCAGACATGAAAAATGAGGATGGTCTCTTGCTTGCCTTCTGCTCCCGATATTCTGTGACCCTGTTGGCCAAACTGTCTGAGAGCATCTTTGCCCAATTAAACGAGCAACCTTCTACAACCCGAAATATGAGAGGTAACCACGCGATGTAGAAATGCGAGGTGTCTTCTCTCCCAAATAGTCGACATGTCATCATGGCCACATATTTATACTGTGGCTCCAAAGAAGCGATAGAATATACGCCCTGGTCATTTTCTCTGAACTTCGCGGCGTGCGAAACCCAATCTTTAATCAAACCGGGCATGGTTTTGTCATATTCAGTGCACTCCTTCTGTTTGAATCTCTCCAAGAATTCATCATCATACATGTATTCAGATGTTGTCGGGAGCTTATACATGGTTTGAATGTGCTCCGGTCTAAAAGTCCCGATCGTGACCCGTTGGTCATTCGTGATAGTTCTGGTGGGTAAGTCTATGTGATCCAATGCCCATCGGATCATATCATAATAGGGAAGCAACCATGGTCTGGTTTCTACCTTGTGAATTCCATATTGAACGACAATCTTGTATTTAGTGTTCAAGTCATCCTTTTCATTGTCATTGGAGTCTGAATAATTCACCAACTCAGTTTGCAGAATATGTGAAACAAACGACCAGCTAGGGACTGAATCAACACTCCGGGGTGAAGTTTCAGAGACATTATCCAAGCCTTTCCCTGCAACCTCGATATTCGCCTTCACTGCTTTCCTTGGAGCCATGGCTGAAACTTGTGTTTTCGCTCTCCTTTGATAAAACTGTGTATACATGCAGAAAGTAGTTAACTCAGAAAATGACGAGCTCTGCGTGCTTATGAAGAATGTTTTCATTATAATAAAATGAGACTCCTGTATATATTTGAAAATTCTATACTCTTCAAAATAAGTCTGTCAAATCATCTCGTTAAAGAGCGAGCTCTCTCTATAATGCACTAGGGTTTCTGCAGCTGCCCAGCGCCGTGAGGGTTTCGAATACAGCCCCATTGGGGGCTCATGTCACACAACAAGGAGGGAGGGCCAGCAGGCGCCTCCTACAGCCAGATCACGGCTAATGGAAATGCAGCAGAGGGACTGAAACGACCGGCCTTTGAGCCGCTGCCCGACCTGAGATCAAAACTGATGGAGGAAGGCACCTTCAAGGATCGTGACATGGATATCGACCCAACAAAAGAGACCCGAACCTCTTCCTCTTCTTCAACAGCTCCTTGGTTACCTGGTAAGTGCATTCCACAAGCACCACAAGCCCCAAAATATGTTATTAGCTCACCAAGAATAGAAGAACAGAAGCAGTATATGAGGGATTACACCCTAGTTGGGAAATTTCTAGGGCTTTGGCCTACAGAGCGGGATCTGATAAAATGGATCCAGTACTGGTGGAAGACAAAAGGACATTATGAACTGCAACTGGGTTCTAAAGGGTTTTTTACAATCATTTTTCATAACCTTGAAGATCGTAACCGGATCTTCGATGGGGGACCGTATTTTTTCAATTCTACTGGTCTCTTCCTATGGTTCTGGACTGAAAAGTTCAATCCAGAGAAAGAGGACTTTTCCCATGCACCCGTCTGGATCAGACTCTACTCTCTACCACAAGAGTTCTGGCTGGAAGAAGTCCTGGCAGGCATAGGCAATACCATTGGCATTTATGTTAAATCCTCGGAAGCTACCAAGTAGAGACGCTACACCTCATATGCCCGAATATGTGTCTACCTGAACATTGCTAAGCTGCTCCTAGGCTCCATTGTACTGGAATATCACGATGAAGATTGGATCCAAACCATTGACTACGAACACATCCCATTCCGATGCCGAAAGTGCCATGAACACGGACATCTCTTTCGGGACTGCCCCCTCAACATGATCCAGAAAGATGGACCCTCAGAAAATGGCAAGGATAAGGAAGGCAAAGATAATGATGGCT
Source organism: Picea engelmannii (assembly GCA_009831015.1). Lineage (NCBI taxonomy): Eukaryota > Viridiplantae > Streptophyta > Pinopsida > Pinales > Pinaceae > Picea > Picea engelmannii. Next base: position 18,362 of record ML832893.1, read on the forward strand.
TTGTACAGCAGGCTGGGAAAAGGCGCACAGGTGGAAAGAGACAACCTGCCCAAATAAGCAAAGACCCATCTACCCATAACAAGTATGTCATCTTACAAGACCAACCAGAGCACATGCCCAACATTGTGACCCAAAGGGCGCCCCCCATGAATCTGGAGTCCCACGATCGGGGTGTAGAAGCAGACACCTCTCAGCAGAGCAAGGAACCAGATCCCCCGCTCCCAAGTGGAGTCCAGAGCACATAGGAGCCACAGGAAACAGAGGACGGCGATGCTGAGATGGAGCTGGAGGAAAATGACTTAGCTGGAGTGGACTTGGAGCACTTGGAGCACGCGTACAGACACCAGAAACTTTACACCATTCCTAGAGACCAACTAAGAAAAGTTCACAAGGTCTTCCTCAATTCTTCAGCCGGTTCAACAGCGCGAGCCAGTAAGGCCCTAGGAATCCAGAGCATACAACAAAAAAACCCAGGTAAAACTCAGAAAGATGAAAAAAAGAGAGGACGGAAATCCACCAACAAGCTCATTCAGGAAATAGGGAATTACATGGTAAACTCGGGAAAAATCCATCTGATATCGGATAGTTTCCCCCCGCTCAATACGCCTCCGTCAATATGAAGATCATCTCCCGGAATATTAGAGGTCTCAACGGGCGTAGCAAGCAGAAATTGCTACGGGACATGATTATGACAGAAAAACCGCACATCGTCATGCTACAGGAAACAAAATGCTCGTCAACAGATATAGATCGGCTCCTTCCATTTTGCTGGAGGCAAGGAAGGGCAGCCTCTGTCGACGCCCTGGGCACCGCAGGGGGCTTAACCATCCTCTGGAACCCCAATGAGGTGATTATGGAAAACTTATTTTCCATGAAATGGTCCATCACAGCGGCTTATAGATGCATCGGCTCAAGCAGGCCTGGGTGCCTTACCAATGTATACGTCCCAGCCAATCCGAGGGACAGGCAAGATTTCCTTCACAGCCTGCACCATACTTCTATCCTAAAACAGCACAACAACTGGTTGATTGGGGGGGACTTCAACATCATATGAAGTCTGGAGGAAAAGAAAGGCGGTTCCAGACGACTGGAACGAGACTCGAAGATTTTCAACAGTCTCATTGATGATATTCACCTTGTGGATATAGAAACCAGCAACGACACTCATACTTGGTCAAACAGAAGAACAGGGTCCCATCAAATCGCTTGCAAGCTGGATCGCTTCTTAATCTCCGAATCCTTCTTGCTGGAGGGAATAGCCATGGAAGCTAACATTCTCAATCTCTCCGGCTCAGACCACTGGCCCCTATGGATGGACGTCCCGACAACAACAGGTAAAAATCCCTTCAGATTCGAGCAGTTCTGGTTGGCGCATCCGGACTTCCAGGCCAACATACAAAACTGGTGGAAGGAGGATGAAGTCCAGCGAGGCTCCAAAATGTTCAGATTCCAACAAAAATTAAAAAACCTCAAGCACATCCTCAAGCACTGGAACCAGCACAACTTTGGAAATATTTTTACTGCCCAGGAAAAGCTGAGGGAACAATTAGGCGAGATTCAACATCAAATCAGGCAGCATGGGTTAACTAATGAACTCAAAAATCAGGAAATGGAGGTAACCCAACAGCTCGAGGATAGAAGAAGATAGGAGGAAATTCTTTGGAAGCATAAATCGCGCATCCAGTGGCTCAAAGAAGGCGATCGTAACACAAAATTCTTTCACCGGACTGTCATACAAAGAAGGCATTCCAATAAGATCACGCATCTTATCACAGACGAAGGAGAATCCATCACATCACATGAGGACATGGAGACAACCCTGATAGACTACTTTCAAAACCTCCTCAGCGAGCCCCTCCCAGACAGAAGTGAGGCCATAAAAAAAATCACAAGAAACGTGCCATCCCTGGTCACGCAGGAACAGAACTCGGCACTGCTCTGGCCTATCACGATTGAGGAGGTGGATGAGGCGCTCCAGCACACACCCAAATGAAAGGCACCGGGACCAGATGGGTTCACAAGCGATTTCTTTCACCATTGCTGGCCAATGATTAGAACGGAAGTGTGGGAAATTTTGGAAGACTCCAGAGCGACTGGTCAGGTCCTCCAAGCTTTCAATGCTACTTTCCTCACCTTAATCCCCAAGGAAGGAAATGCACATCATCCTCAGCAATTCAGACCAATATCTCTGTGTAATGTCATCTACAAACTTCTCACAAAAGTCATAGCCCGCAGGCTCAAATCTATCCTACCAACAATCATATCCCCAGAGCAATCAGGCTATGTAGAAGGCAGACAAATCTTGGACAGCGTCATCTTGGCACATGAAGTAATCCACTCTCTACAAAAGACTAAGACTTTAGGTATGCTTCTCAAACTCGACCTTTCGAAATCATTTGACAAAATAAGCTGGAACTTCATGCAAGAAATGCTCTTAGCCTTTGGCTTTGATCAGAGCTAGGTAAATTGGATCATGAGTCTTACCTCTACAACCTTCTTCTCTCTGCTGGTGAATGGTGTCCCCTCCCGACCTTTTTCCCCCTCCAGAGGAATCAGACAAGGAGATCCTCTCTCTCCTTTTTTGTTCATCATCCTGGCGGAAGGACTCAACCGCTCAATACATGCAGCAGTGGAAAACAACTCTTTGGCCGGTCTCCCCCTGCATGGTTTAACCCCTCCTATCTCACACAACCAGTTTGTGGACGACACCCTCCTGATGGGCAGCCCAACTATCCGAGAGGCAAATGCTATCCAAGAAATTCTTAGCTCTTTTTCCGAAGCCTCGGGCCTGGATTGCAACATGGGTAAGTCTCAAATCTTCTTTTTTAATACACCCCCACCTATCCAGCATCACATCTCTGCAATCTTAGGTTTTAGTTGAAGATCCCTTCCGTCCAAATACTTGGGTATCCCCCTCATTGATAACGGCCTCCGAAACTCTTCTTGGGAACCTTTGCTCACCTATTTCTCCAAAAGGCTTTCTTCCTGGACCTTCAGAGTTCTAAACTTTCCAAGTCGCCTCACCTTGCTCCGCTCTGTTCTCCAGTCTCTCCCGATCTATCAATTCTCGGCTCTAGCATCACCAAGATTCATCCTCTCCGCCATCAAAAACTTTCAAAGAACCTTTTTATGGCACGACGTCAACTCAGGGAAGAAGATGGATTTGGTGAGCTGGGACAAATTGTGTAGCCCAAAAGCACAAGGCGGCCTAGGCTTAAAAGACCCCTTCATAATGAATAATATCCTCAGCGCTAAAATCTGGTGGCGCTGGTTAAAACATCCCAAGGATCTCTGGGCCAGGCTATGGAGAAAGAAATATACACCAAATATAGCAGAGAGAGACCTGATTAGATGGAACGGGGACGACCCGGGTTCCCTAATTTGGACTGCGGCCAAACAAAATAGACAGATAGTAACCTGGCATGCTTTCTGGGAGATCAGTAATGGCAAGACAACGCTTTTCTAGCATGACTCCTGGCAGCAATGGCCTATCCTGGCTAAGGAGGACTGGGCCCAATATATCTGCGCCCAGGCCATGCATTCGGGCCTCACAAATGTTGCTGACTATTGGCAGGAATCCCCACTGGAGGACACTTGGCGACACTGGTGCCTGGACAAAGAGCGCCTCAATCTAGGTGCACAAGTGGACTTGGAACCCTGGCAGAAAGAGATGGTAACGAGGAAAATTCCCAAAAATGAGGGAAGTGATATCCTCAGATGGGGACACCGCCCACAAGGCACTTTCAGCACTCAGGAGGCCTACCTGCTCAAAACGATAACGGACCCCATCCCAAACTCGAAACCCTAGCAGAAACTCTGGAACCTTAAGCATTGGCCAAAGATCACTCTTTTCCTTTGGCTAGTTCTCCATTCCATCACTCTGACTTGGGATAATCTCAAGAAACGTGGCTTTGTGGGGCCTTCCCTATGTACTCTTTGTGGCCAAGCAGAGGAAACCCTCAATCATCTCCTCAATACTTTCCCCTTCACCGCTCAGGTTTGGGACCAGGCCGCGCAAGTCATGCGCACCTCAGATCGGAACAGGGACAACATCCAGGAAACAATCACGAACTGGAGAGATGAAGCCTTCCACTCTCCGATCTTAAACCGCATCTGGCAGCTCATTCCAGGCTTTATCCTATGGCAGACTTGGAAAGAGCGGAACAGAAGAATCTTCAAGGATATATCCCTTTCGTGGCAACAATGCTGGCATCTATGCTGCAATAATATCCGGGAGACGATCAACACTCAACAATGGTCTGAGGCCGATAGCAGTGCAGCTCCATCTGAACACTGCATTCTACAACAATGGGCGCTCCATCCCCCACAAACAGCACACATAACCAGCCAACCAAAGCTTAGCAGTCCATATTATTGGTCTCCTCCTCCGGAAGGCTACATCAAGCTTAACTTCGACAAAGCCTCGAAAGGCAACCCGGGAGATGCTGGCTACGGGACAGTCTTCCGAGATCATCGAGGACACGTCGTGATCATAAGCGCAGGCTCTCTGGGGCACTCAACAAACAACAACGCAGAGCTTTGGGGTCTTCTCAATGGACTCCGAATATCCCGCGCAAATGGTTTCACTAAGCTTATAGTAGAGGGGGACTCTCAACTCATAATCAACATCCTGAGCCGGATGCTTAATGGAGTGCACCTAGATAGATTGGCGCCCAGCTGGAGACTCTCCCTTGGGCTTCAATTTCTCTATGATCTACTACAGCCAGATCAAGCCATCATCCCCTCTCACATCAAGCGGAAAGCGAATCAAGTGGCGGACGAGCTCGCCAACTTAGGCACTACTTGGAGCGGACCAGATATTCTCTGCAACTCTCGCAGAGACTCGGATCACCCCATCCTCCAACGGTGTATTCGCAAAGCTGTTGAAGCAGACAACCCCCCGGATGGGGTGTTATTGTTGGACACGGGGCATACGGAGGAGGTTGGCATTCGACCACCAAGCACGAGGCCATGTGATATGCCCGTGCCAGAACCCATCAATACCCTCCAGTATTAATTCGATGCAGTCAGCCATTAAAGCTGGTACGCGCGCACTAAAATCTTGTAAGCTCTGGCTATCCTGCGGTCTCCATATCACTACTATTACGCAAATGGGATTATCATATGTTTGCCCGGTCCATAATCTCCACACCAGGAGTGGTGAGTGCTCTCCTGCACGCTCTTGGGCGAACCTCACTCATTCCCTGGTGCACTTATTTTACTCTCATAGCCTCCACGCCTCCTGCGGCTCGGCCTACTTCATCCCTCAGCCAGTTACTATGCCTCGTGAACGAGGGAAGCTGCGAAGGGGCTCCCCCTGGAGTCCCCGAAGGCCTTCCCCTTCGCCTCCTGCCTCCCAAACTTCCACCAGGACTCCGACACCTTGGTCAGCCAATCCACCCCCGCTCCCGCACCCTGCTCCAGCTGAACCACTTCATGGCATCCTTCTCTCTGTCATCCCACCTCGGCACATTGCAGAATACCTCCCTTCTCTCCACAGACCTGGCAATTATACACAACAGGCCCCCGTTTCCAATGCCGGGGTGCAGCTCCGGGATAATCTTGATAACATATATGACTTGGTGTTCGAATTAAGAAAGGAGATAGATGACCTCCACTTCCGAGTGAATTCCACCAACGCCAAGGTGACGACGCTCCTCCATCTCATGGCCTCCATGAGCGTGTCCTTTCCCTCTCACCCGGGTGATGAATCCTCAGCGGAAGTGCCCCATGCAGTGACTCAACCTGGTAACGCCACAGAACAGCGCGCAGTCAGCACGGGGATGGCATGCATTGCGTCAACGAGCCATCAACTGCAGACGAAGGCACCAGTGGACGAGCGAGTGACAGACAGGGCTATCTTCGCGATGCTCTGGGATTCTGGACTCTCCTTCTTAGTGGAGCCAGGTGTCTAACTGTGTTTCAAGGCAAATTTTGCTCATCCTAGCTAGTTTTATTTTGACAGCATACTTATACTTATTATCTGTTTAGTCTCAACACTTTTTAGTAAACTTTTAAGGCTGACTGGACTGGTTTCCCCTCTGTTGGGGCAGTCCAGTCAGGCCAAACTATCTATGGATGTAAACTGGCCCTTTCACGAGTCTTTTGAAGGAACTTAATATATCATACTCTTACTTAAAAAAAAAAAAAATAAGTCTGTCAAATCGCAATTAGAAACAAATTTATTGCGTAAAATCCGATCTTATTTATTCATGGATTCACCCTAATTCTTCATTAATGTCATCAATGTTTGGCGGTTTGACAGGCAGTCAGGGTATGGAGAGAAAGTATCTACCTCGTGACATGTGTGAACCTCGATGTGCGGGACATATCTCACATTATTTTAAATTTTCAAAACTTAGCACGTTAATAATTTTCTTGTTGTTGGCTGCGTCGTGAATTTCCTTTTAACATTTTGAATCTTCAACTCGCGAGACCACGAGGGTCAATTTTGGTTTAATTAACAGTAATCGTGATTTGGAGCATCATTAATTTCATAATCATTTTATTCGCCATATCGTGACTCAGAACTTCGAAGGTAAGTTTCTGGGAGATTGGTATGTTGAGTCGCGAAACCGCGAGATGGCGATAATTAAGGCTCAATTAAGGGGAAGGAAAACTTAGATTAGGCAATTAGTTACTCGTGCTATAATTACATCGCGACTTCGTGAGTCGAGGTTTTAAATGCCATAACTTTCTAAAAGATAGTGCCGAGTGGCGAAACGTCGAGAATAGATTTAACCATGGTTAGCCCTTTTGCCTTTAATCCTTGACTAGGGTTAGCCCGAAAGAACCTCGTGTTCTCGGTTCTCGGAGCTGTAAACATAAAAATTCAAACTTGGCGAACACCGAGGCGTGAAACCCCGAAGACACCTAATCACTGAGTTAAAATATTTGACCCTGGTTAATATCTTGAGTGAAAATTTAAAAAGACTTCGTCGTTTCATGACTCGGGACGTGTAAATTTATGAGTTAAAGTATCCGACTTGCAAGATCCCGAAATAAAACAAAAAGATCAAACGTTCTTACAAAAGTGGACTTGTTTTGAGGGAAGAAAAAGCCTCGCTGCTTATTCGATGAGGTTGCAGAGTTTTTTCAAATTTCCGGGGGGGAAAATCAAAAGGCCATCTTTAGATTTCAAGTATCAAAGACTGAAAATTGTGAAGGGTAAAGATAAAACAAGGGCGACTCCAACAAGGGGGTATTCATCAGAAGGGTATTGCCAACAAATTGACTGTGTGAGGGGGCTGGTTGAATGTTGTGGAAGGGTAATCCTTTGAGGGAGCCTTCTAGAATCGCTGGTTTGATGTAGCGGCTCAAGCCTTCCACCATGAGTACAAAAAGGAAGGGTGATAATGGATCCACTTGCCGAATACCTCTGGAGGGAGAAAAAGGTCAGGAAGGGACTCCATTGACTAGGATAGAGAAAAAGGCCGAAGAGGTGAGGTTCAAAATCTAATTTACCCAATTTTGGTCAAAACCAAAGGAATTTAAGATAGCTCTAAGGTATTTCCAACTGGCTTTATCAAAATCTTTTCAGAGATCAAGTTTGATTAACATACTTGGAGTTTTTGTTGATTTAAGAGAGTCGATCACCTCATGTGCTAAGATGACACTATCCATAATTTGTCTTCCTTCGACGTAACCAGCTTGTTCCTTCGAAATGACATAGGGTAGTATTGGCTTGAGGCGATTTGCAATCCCCTTGGTAATGATCTTGTAAATTACATTACATAAGGCTATGGGCCTAAACTATTTGGGATTTGTTACTCTTTCCTCTTTTGGAACGAGAGTGAGGAAGGTGGTGTTGAGAGCCTTGAGAACCTAATCCAACATTCGTGATTCCTCTATGACCTCCCAAACATCCTTCCTTACTATGTCCCAACAATGATGGAAGAAGTCAGTGGTGAAGCCATCTGGGCCTGGAGCTTTTCCTGCGGGCACAACCTTTGCTGCTTGGTCCACTTCCTCCTGAGTAATTTGCCTCATGAGAGCTGCGTTCTGTTCAGGGGTTACTATTGAGGGTATATGACTGGTAACTCGAGTGATGGCTTCATTTATGTTCACCTTGGTTTCTGTAACGAGGTTTTGGTAGTATCTATTGAGCTCCTCTTCAATTCAGGTGTGCTCTTTGATTAGGTTTCCATGTTCATTTTCCAGATGGGCTATTATGTTGATGTGTCATCGGTGTATCATGGTTCTGTGGAAGAATTTTGTATTCTTTTCCCCCTCTTTAAGCCATTTCACCCTAGATTTCTACCTCCATAGTATCTCTTCTTGTTTTCTTCTTTGCTCCAATTGCACCTGTAGCTCCTCCTCTTCCTTCATGAGCTCAACAGTTCGATCCCCTGAGATAAATATTTTTTGTATCTCAGCTAGTTTATTCTCTGTGTCCTTGATGCTTTGAAATATATTGCCAAAAGTGTTTATGTTCCAGTGTTTTAGTAGTTGCTTGAAATTTTTGAGCCTCTATTGAAATCTGTACATTTTGGTGCCATGGTCTACTTCAGCTTGAGTCCACCAAGTTTTTTCTAACTGTTGGAAATCTGGGTGTGTGAGCCAAAATTTCTCAAATTAAAATGGTTTAAATTTAGGTGTTGCCTCTATTGCCAGCTATAAGGTGATTGGCCAGTGGTCAGATCCCGCTTTGGGGAGAATTAGGCTTTCCATGCAGAGGTCTCTTTCAATCAATTCCTCCATCACAAGAAAGCGATCCAGTCTGCAGACTACATGCTGGTTTCCTGACCTACGATTGGACCATGTGAAGGTACCATTGTTGTTCTCTATGTCTACTAACTTTAGCTACTCAGGAAGAGTTTTGAACTTACTAAGTTATATTGCTCAAGTCTCTTGCTCTGTCTTGTTTTCTCCTCCAGTGACATGATCATATTGAAGACGCCTCCTAAGATACAGTTGGGTGTGGATGCTAGTGATTTTACTCGAGCCAGCCTTTCCATGAATTTGATTTTTTCCTGTTGTCCTTGGGGTCCACAAACATTGGTGATGGTTCCCTCCTGATCTAAGCCTATTATTTCAAAGTGAGCTAACAAGGTGCTTATAGTGGAAAAGGGTCCACTAAGAGTACTGTGGCTTGGGTTCCACAGTATTGATAAACCCCCTAAGGCTCTTGAGGAGTCCGTTTGGATGTAGTTGCAACCTTTCCATATGCGTTGAAAAATGGTTTCAGATTCCATTCCTGCACATTTTTTTTCTTGTAACATTACAATATCTAGGCTTTCAGCTTTGATGCAGTCCCTGAGAATCCTTTGCTTGGATCTGTCGTTGAGTCCTCTAATGTTCCAAGTGATAATCTTCATCATTATGAGGATGGGTGTGGGTGGAGGTATCCCTCCGAGAGCTTATGTATCTAACATGAGTTGATCATGAGATTTCCTTCTTCTTTGATTAGTTGATGTACTGGTTTTCATCCCCTCCTTTTGTTCTCGCATCGTATCTTTTTGGAGCCCGTGCTTCATTCAGTGGCTATGCCTAAGCGTGTTGTGGATCCCGTTGTTGAATCAAGAAAGACCTTGTGTACCTTTCTGAGTTGCTCTTCCGGAAGGGCTTGCAGATCCTTCTGATTGAGAGCTTCTTCCAGTTTCTCCAAATCAATACCTACTAGGTCTTCAAAATCCACTTGGATTAAAGTATCTTCGTCTCCATCCCCTTTTTCGTCTGCATGGATCTCTTTGTTTGCACTGGAAGATGAGGGTGTAGAGTTATGGTCTTTGTTCTTCTATAATCCTTCATGTGGATCCTGAATTTCCTCATCCTCTGGTAGCTGGCTCAGTATATCATAAGAATTCCTAGTTAAGATCTTAGGTTTGGGGTCAGTTGTTTGCCTTCGGGGGGGATTTCTCTTCCTTATATGGACCGTGGTGAAGCCATCTTTCTGTAGACTTTGACTGGCTTTGGAAGCTTGTTGATTGAGTGGGCAGTCCCAAAACAGGTGGCCATGTTCATGGCATTTTCTGAATTTGAAAGGGATGTGTTCATAGTCAAGGGTTAGTACCAGTCTTCATCTTGATACTCCAACATTACAGCTCCTCGTAAAGCTTTAGCTATGTTTATGTAAACACATATTCGGGCATATGAGGTGTATTTCTGTTGTCGTGTGGCTTCTGAGGCTTTGACATATTGGTCGATTATGTTGCCTATTCCCATGAGAATATCCTTCAACCATAATTCCTATGGAAGGGAGTAGAGGCGGATCCAGACAGGTGCCATTGAGAAGTCCTCCTTGTCCGAGATGAAGCGCTCTGTCCAGAATCTTAGGAATAACCCTGCCGAGTTGTAGAAGTATGGGTCGTTCTCAAAGAAGCGATCTTTGTCTTCTGGGTTATATAATATGATTGTGAAGAAGCCTTTGGAGCTGAGTTGAACTTCATAGTCACCTTTAGGGTTCCACCAGTGTTTGATCCATTTGTTCAGATCCCTTTCAGATGGCCAGAGTCCCAGAAATTTGCCGATGAGGGCATGTTCTTGCATGAACTGGGTATGTTCCCCTACCCTTGTTGATCTTATAATGTATCTTGGGATATTTTCCATTTGTGAGATGCATTTTCCAGGCTCCCATCCGTGAGGTGATTTTGGATGGGACGTGCTGGCTTCCGTCTCCTTTTCCTTGTTGAATCCCTGTTCTCTAGCAAAGAGTTGTTCCCAGATTTGTTGTGGCGGCTCAAATGCGGGTCGTTTTGCTCACGTTCCTGATCTATCATTGGTTGTAATGTTGCTATATGAGGGGGGTTTCCCCCCCTCTTCAGTTCTCATAGTTGTGGATCAAAGCTGGTGTCGGCTCATGCTGGATCTGTGCTGGTAAGTTGTTGCGGCAGATCCTGAATCAATCATGTAGTGGCTCACATGGGTGTAGCTAGGGTTTCCGGATTAGGGTAATCCCATTATTAAGAGATGGATTACGACATTAATTCTCAGGGTCATGGGTCTACGAGATCTATAGTTGAGATCTCTCCCTTAAATTTGAAGGACATGGGGGTGGGCTTTGGTATATTCTAAATTATTAATCTCTATGCGTAAGCGTAATTAATAAATATTAGATTAAATTAAGTAAGGTATTTATGCGTAATTTATAAATACCTTTTACTTTTACTTTATACATACTTTAAAAAATAAGTAAGCAGAAAACTAAACAGGGTTGTTGTTTAAAGTTAAGTAGGTTTTGAAAATTTTTTGATTTTCAATTATCAATAATTTTAATTTTCAATTTTGAACTTCGTTAAACTACCATATTCTAGCCGCCATTAATTTTGAACTTCGTTAATGAAGTTTTCACTGCTTTAACCACCCAAACCTTTGTCGCCATTAATTGTCGCCTTAAATAACCATTGTCCTCTGACTGCTAAGATTTTCAAATTATTCCTGATTGATCATCCACCTCGCCGCCATATATAAATTATTTGTGAGTTGTAATTCATTAATAAGTCTTAGTAAATTTTGCGAATTTATGATTATGATTTCTATCATTTTTATACCTACAAAGATTGTGAAAAGTATGTCATGTGCCAAGCACTCGCAATTGCAGGGCTTTCGCCCAAGGCAGGGACGTGCTGCTTTGGAATTTTTTTTCAATTAAATTAATTTTCTCTTTTACATCTTCAAACCGATCTACTCATGAAATAATCTTGTACTTGTATTTTAAAGTCTTTATGAATTTCAAATTTTTTATGATAAAATTATTTTATATAAATGTTTATATACATTTTTATTTATGAATTTCAATTTTTTTTATGATACAATTATTTTATATAAATGTTTGTATACATTTTTATTTTTTACATGATAACTAAGAAGATAATTCACATCTTGTGAAATCAAACTGGTTTATTGAATTTAAGAAGGTAGTATGGAAAATCTTTTGAAATTGAGATCTTAAATGTGTATATGTTGGACATTTTAAGAGAAATTGTTTTTCATCTTCAATCCTTTTAGTGTCACAAAGATGACATAGTCTTCCATTCCATAACCTTTTGAAAATGGACCAACATCCATTTTTACAATATAACTCATGAAAATTTATTCTTATTTTAACCATATTTGTTTTATTCTTTATACATGATATTTAGATATTTAAATTTTCTTCTTCATACATCAGCCACTTCCTATATCACCCACATCTAAAAAAAACATTCACTACATCTGATATAAAAGTATTAAGCTTAATTGATATAAATGTATTAAACTTTCACAATAAGTTTTTGAGTTTAATATAAAATTAGTAATCTTTGTCAAAAATGTTTCTGAGTTATGATTGATAAAAACATCATTGAGTTAACAAGAAAATAGATTTAAGAAGTGGATAAAAACATCATGATCAAATCCATTGGAAAATTCACCATTTTGTCATAAAATGAATTTTAGATTAAAAGATAAAACATTATTCTAAAATGAACTCAATGACAGAAAAAATATCACATGGAACAAAACCATAAAAGTCATTTTATTTTAGCATTTACTATTAAAATTGTAAATAATTTAAAATAAAAAATAACCAAAAATAACAGTATCTACTAATAATTTTTTATTTTTTTTTATTTTCATATATATATATAAGATAGTTGGACCATATTGTAGATATGATTGTAAATGTGAAAATTAAATTTTTAATATTTTATTTATGTTAGTTGATTAACTTATATATCTTGATTATATAGGTCTTCTTATAATTGCACATTACTAGAGCACTCTATACATGATTTGAAGTTATGGAAAATGAGTGAAGCCTATATCCAAGATGTTGTGTCCCCTGATATGAGTAAAGCCAATTATAAATGTAAAAGCTACAAATAATTTCCATTAAAATATTGCATAAACTTAACAACCAACTTCACATAATTTCTTTCAAAATATTCTCTTAACTAAAAATTACAATAATCAAATACACGTAATTTATGCCCAAATATTCTATTAGCCCAACAACGAGTCAATCAATATCACTCTCTGTAAAAGTGAAACTTATAAACAATGATTTATATTAATTAAAATTTATAAGGTGCAAACATAACCCATACTAGAGAAGGTTTAAACTAAGCTGATAAAACAGAGACGCTTTAATCTGATAAAACGTTAAACATTATTATTAAAACTTCAATAAAGAGAATCTTTCAAGAAGCGCAAATGCAACACGATTTTATTATTTCTTCTCAACATGACCAAAGAAACTAGGCTAATACTTTAATTTTTTAGAAAAGTATTTTGGTGTTTAACTAGGTGATAGTTTTTTAATTAGTGTATTAAAATTTAATTTGATTAGTTTAATTTTGATTTTTATAAAATATAATTTTTAATATATATAATATAATATATATGATAGATTTTTTTTAAATTTTTAGATATTATTTTTAATATATGATAGTTTTTTAATGTGAAAATGGAGGTTTCCACACATAATCATGATGTTCTTAAAAAAACATAATATTCTAAAAAATTTATAACTAATAAAACCTCCCACACAATTCTTATCCAAAATCTTTTTACAACAAAATATATATATATATATATATATATATATATATATATATATATATATAACATTATTTTTAATATTTTTAATCTTTGATTTTATAATTTTTATTATATAATATTAATTTTCGTCTAAAATTGTTTATTTACCATTATTCTTTAAAATTATTATTTAGGATAGTTAATACACTTCAGATGTGTGGGGTTTAAATTAACATACTATCATATATGGAAAATGTTCACTTTTAACCTTCTTGTTTTTATGTGATTATATTGTCTTTTTTTTTTTCTTTCTATTGTGGAGAACATGAGTGGACCTTTCATCCTAGAAATCATGGGCTTAGAAGTCTATGATCATTTATTTGTTACACGCAAAGAATATTGTCAAAAGGGTTGGCGTAAATAGGGATTATATGGATTACATGAGACATTTTTTAAAGGGTTTATGGGATAAGGGTTAATGGTTATAAGGATTAGATTAATGCTATTTTAGTTCGGAATTAGCGGTTATCATGGTTTAGGTTTATAGAATTAATATGGATTATGGGTTATATGTATTATGTTTTAGAGGTTACATAATGTACATGGGTTTGGTATATATCTCATAGAGTTTTGTAATTATATGGTTTCTATAATTTTAGGTGATGCAGGAGCATCACTCCACCTCATAAAACATGCTAGCGCATTAGCGCATGTGGAGGAACGGGTTGTAAGGGAAGAGAGGCACCAACCCTCTCATTTTAAACCCAAATTTAAAATTTTTTCTATAAGTAAATGGAGTTAAATGTTGTAAGGCTCGGGGAAAGCCGAGCCATGTTCCTTTGTACAGGCTTCATGTGAAATCACCTTTAATGGATGACATGTAGATAGGCTTAGTTCTGGTTTAGACTAGTTGTCCATTTATTGTAATTGAATGCAATTCAATGCGAAAAGGTAGTTGGAGGGAAGGCTCAAGGAGCCCCTCTTTTGTAAAATATCATTGTGTAACAATTGGTTAGTGTCAGAAGTTGTTGATGAGCGAGTCGACAGAGATCAAGAGAGGAGAGGAGAGAAAGTGTTGAAGACTCTGTTGTAGTCAAGCCTTTGTAAATATTATTACAGAAACATTCAGATATAATACAAAAACAGTTTTTCGTGCATATGAGGTGTCTGTGATTTTATGTGTGATGAATGTTCACTTTCTAAATGTTTCTTGTGTTTATTTATGGATGTTATAGATATGCAAGTAGGCTACATTTGCAGTTTTATATAGACTTATCTATCTTTGTGAATTTTTTATTGTTTTGGGATTTTAGGCTTGTGCAAGGAGTGCACACCAGATTTATAGAAAAATCTGTGAATCCAGCGCAAGGACTTCACTTGAACTCTTTTTCACATTCAGAGAAGAGCGTGCCAGGTGGGCACACCAGAACAACCTCAATCTCAAAAGAAGGGAAAATTGTGCAAGGAGTGCACATCAGAGTTGTTGAACACTCTGAAGAAGATATACGAGAGTTACTGAATACTCTCAGGGATCTGCAAGGAGGGCATTGAGCATGCACAAGGAGTTCACGAGAAATTTTCTTCGATATCTGTGACAAGGTTTCCAAGAGGGCACATCTGAAGGAATAACTCAGGAGGATCAATGCAATTCTTCACAGAGAGCGTAAAGAGTGTCCAAGTGAACTTTTAAGAGTTCGGGTTTCAGGAGGTGAAGCCATGCAAGGAGTGCACAAATCCAACCCACTACTACAATGTTGTTCAAGATGAAAAGAATGAGCAAAGAAGTGCCAAGAGGGTACAAAAAATCATTTGGAGAGAAAAAATGGTTGTGACCCTTAGAATTTTGAGTGAGTTCAAGCTCGGGAAGGATACTATAGTTTTGCACAGAAGACCCGTGCAAGATGTTCACCAGGCCAACACTTGGAAAGTATTGAAAAGTGTCGAGGAAGACATAGTGCTAGCATGTGTTAGGGCCTAAGTCTTGTGAAGTGACAAATCTCAGGAGGAGAAGCATTTTTCCAAAAATGAAAACCAAGGCCAAGCACACAGCCTTGTAGGAGAAAGGTTCAAAGGTTAAGCCTTTGAAATTATTAAGTTTGAAAAATAACTCATAGGAACAGAAAGTCCAACAACAGAGAGGAGAAGCTACAACAAACATTGGATGGGCCGTTAGGATCAATCTAGGTCGTTATATTAGATCACAAGAAGAAGGAGGAGTGTGCATGGAGGATAATAGATCATAATCATTCGATCTAGGTGTGAGGATTGAAAGTCATCAGATCCAGGTAAGTTGCATGGGTTTTAACCCTCTACACCCTTTGAACTTCGTAAGTTCAGAGGTTTTTCAAAGTTTGTGTTTTGGAGGAGACATGATCCCCAAAGTCCTAGGATACGGAGTAAATCAAGGTCGTAAAATTGAGAGGACACATGTCCATGGATCAAATGTATCTAGAAGATCAGCAATCCGGGAGAGCATAGGAGCAGGAAGGTTGAAGACTCTTGAAGCTTCGAAGAGTGGAGTGCATCTGGGCCATCGAATGTAAAGGGCGTCTTGAAGGCTAGAGGTCATGATAGTGGTCCAAATGTGGGGACGTGTGGCATCAAATCAGGGAGTGTGGAGGTTTATCACTATGCGAGAACTGTGGCATAGTGCTTCGAAATTCACTGAAGTAGGAGCATCAAAGCATTGTGGGTCATTGATATTAGCGGGGAAAAGGAACCAGCGATACCCTTTGGTTGTTCGAGACTTTGCCAATTTAGCAATCGGGAGGATTTGTAAGTGTTAAATGTTGGAAAAACTATCGAAGCCTGAAGTGCGAAGCACACACATAGGTCATCGATCAGAAAGAGTATTGCTAGTTGTCTGATTGACTTATTGGAAATCTTCCATCATTTCAACATCGGGAGATATGAAAGCTTATTTGTGTGCATGACCAAAATAAATCGCCAAAGGCCGAAAGAGAGGAACCTGAACTATTGATCTACGGAGTGTGAGGTCTGTCGATCTATCACTTGGGCGTATTCATCAATTCGGTCATTTTGAAGGTTTTTGGAAAAGCGTTGAGAAAAATTCGTCGAAGTATGAATTGTGAAAGATGCATAGAGCTATCAATCTGGTGGTGGGATCGAAACTGTTAGATCTATCTTTTTCAATGATCAAAATTTTTCTATAGCTAGGTGTATTGGACACGGTTAGAAAATCGTTGAAGCAGAATCCTTGTGGAGATTCTGAGTCATGCATATTGATTCATTTTGAGGGTCATTGATCTTCCTGCCTATTCATTTTCGAAAGTTTGCAATTTTTATGCATTCAAAGGAGTTGAGGGTAAAGAAAGGCAGAGATCATCGAAGCCCGAAGTGTTGAAATAACATGTAGTTCTTAGCGCGTGGTCACATCCCAGGGTCATATGTAATCTTTGTGAGAGTGAAAAGAGCTAGGGGACGAAAATTGATCTCAAAGGCAAAGGGTATTTGTAAGAGCCTGCGGGTTTGTTCTTATACCTACACATGGAAAATTAAGGACATGTGTTTGATAATTGAGGGATCAGCTGGGCCTGAAGAGCTTATTAGACCCCTAATTTGAATGATCCTAGACCAAGAGGATGCAAAGACCTTAGGAGAGGGTGGGGTTTGCATCAAGTGGTATCAAAGCCATAAAAAGGTTCTAGTATGATACCATCAAGTGGTATCAGAGCGATAAAAAGGTTCTAGTATGATACCATAAAGTGGTATAAGAGTAGGATTTTGTCTGCAGGTAGTAGGTGAGCGAGCAATGTTTTGGTATGATACCAACAAGTGGTATCAGAGCTTGATTTTTTTTTACAGACAATAGGCAAGGGAGAGGAGAAGACAAAGTATAAATTCTCTGTGAAGATTTTTTGCAAGTGTGCTGTTATCACTCCAAGAAACCCTCTGTGGTTGCAGACCAGAGGTGCTTGGTAACTTAAGAAATGATTTTTTTTGTATTTTATAGAGGTGGATCAATGGGACAACTCAATACAGCTAATGACATTCAAACATGAAAATGATAAACAAATAGACAGTGCTCTCAAAGATTGATTAATCAGCAGATAACTTTAAAGTGGGCGAAGAATAGATTGTAACTAAACCAGTACAGTGTAGGGTCTAAGAGACAATCAAGAGACTTATTATCAGGCTATGAGCTAAACAATGGGATGACAACCATTCAAATCTTGACAACACAGATAATAATGCAGAAGAAAGATGGAAAGCTGATAATCAAAATTGAAAGGAACCTGTGATCTGTATTAACATCAAAAGTCTAAGTACAATAGCCAATTCCTCTATCCAAAATCGAACCTCTAGTGCTCTAAATGTCTTTGGCTTTATAGCCTCTTACAATTAGTTTCAGATCCTAAAACAATGGATCTGATATTCTAAAAATAGAAAGTCAAAACTAATTCACAAAAGATAAGGAGAGATCCTCAAGATGAGGTCAACCTCTATCTTT
>ML832893.1:37175-47840 GCA_009831015.1 Picea engelmannii
CAATCCAAATTATTTCTAAGTCAAACCAAAATCTAAAATTTTGCAGCTAAAAGACTCAACAATGAATTGAGGAAACTATCAATAGCCATGCTATCCACCATAGAACTTGACCAAAATGACGGTGCTATTTTGGGAGTTAACATGTGCAACAGTCAATAGAAAACAAGGAGGGATGCAGGATAAAGGCAGGGATTCTCTCATTTGCAGAGCAGTCAAAGTAGACAGCCAGTTGGGTTGAAAGAGAAGAACCATTTTTGTTCTTGGAGTTTGAAAGAGAAGAACCATTTTTGTTCTTGGAGTTTGAAAGAGAAGATGGCTACTAAAGGCCATAAACAGGGTCATAGAAAACAATACCAGCTGGCGAGAAACACAGAGAGGGATAAAGAGCTCAAGAAGATCTGCGAGGAGATGAATAGGTTAATGTTGAAGATGCAACAAGAAGAGAGAGGAAGTTTGAGGTATGAATGGCCCTTGAAGAGAAAGGTAAGGTGGAATGTCTAGTAGTGGGATTTGAGGAGGTAGAAACTAGGTATTAAGGAGGTGGTTGAGGCATGCTAAAAACCTTAGTGCCACTGAGGAGGAAATGGTGTGTGCTTTTGAGCCATAGGTTGGAAGGAACCTTATTGATGAGGAAGAGAGATTGGTTGAATATCTCATAAACTTCCAGGATGGAAGAGGTGGTAATGAAGATTTCCATAAGGGAAATGAGATGAGATCAGTTAAGGATATCATAGACTTCTAGTAGGGAAAAGATGAGGCTTCAAATTTCCAGGAGGACAATGAAGAGAGATCAAGAAGAGGTCTCGTAGACTACTTGGAGGGAAGAAGTGAACTTTTATATTTCCAAGTGGGAAGTGAGAAGAGATTGGTGGAACATATCGAAGACTACCTAGAAGGCAGGTCATAAAACTCTCATTGTCAGGTGGAAAAGGAGGAGGAGGTGAGATTGCCTGAAAGTCACATGAACTCAGAGGAGAGTTCATATCATCAATGATTTTTATAGAGGAGGAGGATTAGAGGCGCAATATGATCATTGGAGGATTATTGGGAAAAGCATCCCAATAAAGGCCAGTGCACATGTTGAAGGTGAAACAGAGGAGAGACAACCAGCCAAGACTGTTACGGAGGAGTAGGATTAGACATTGACATATTCCTAGTAGATAGAAGAAGAATAAGATCATATAGTTCAAATGCTCACTCAGTGGGACAAGAAGCTAAGGATGCTAGAGGATTGGTTAGGAAATCCATGCACATAAGAGGACTGCTAGAGGGATGTAGGTGTGAAGAGTGAAGAAAACTACCAGCTTGAGGAGTAGCTAGATGAAGCTGCACTTGTACCAACACAAGGAAATAAAATGACATAAATGTAATTGTCAGGGGATATGGATGAGTAAAAGCTCAGTAGCATAGATGAAAAATTTGGACCTACGGTGGAGTGGAAAGCTAGTGCCATAGGATATACAAAAAACATGGGAGAATAGATTGATCTTCCCATTTATTTATGTAAAGGAGTGGAATCCTTGGAGGAAAGGGTAGTCGTGTAGAGTCAATGCATCCAACAAGTCAAGTTGGAATATGATGAAGAGGAGTTGTAGTAGAGCAGACTGCAAAGGAGGAGCTAGCCAGTAGACCGGCTGGACAAAGTGATAGAAGATATAAGAAGGTCGATGCTGGAAGTAGAAGAGAAGGAAACCAACAGTAGAGAGAGGCTTATCAGAGGAGATTCTATAGTAGCAGGAAAAAAACAATAAAGTACAGGAGTAGATGGACAAGCCTATAATGAAATTTAGGATCCTGGAGGATCTCAACCTCAACAACAGGGCAGCCAAGAAAGGAGCTCATGATTTTTTCAGTGCAAGAGTATGATGCAGTAGCATCGCTACACCTCAAAAAATTCACCAGGGAATCAACGCACATGGAGGAACGAGTTCCAAGGGAAGAGAGGCGCAAACCCTCTCATTTTGAACGCAAATTTAATTTTTTTTATGTAATTAAATGGAATTAAATTTTGTAAGGCTCAGGGAAAGCTGAGCCATGTGACTTTGTATAGGATGTATGTGAAGTTGCCTTTAATAGTTGACAGGTAAATAGGATTACTTCTGGTTCAGACTAGTTGTCCATTTATTGTAATTGAATGCAGTTCAATGCAAGTAGGTAGTTGGAGGGAAGGCTCAAGGATTAGGTCTTTTGTAAAATATCATTGTGTAACAATAGGTTATTGTTAGATGTTGTTGATGAGGGATTTGAGAGAGACCAAGAGAGGAGAGGAGATAAAGTGTTGAAGACTCTGTTGTAGTCAATCCTTTGTAAATATTTGTACAGAAACATTTAGATATAATACAAAATACTTTTTTGTTGCATATGAGGTGTCTGTATTTTTATTTGTGATGAATGTTCATTTTCTGAATGTTTCCTATGTTTATTTATGGATGTTCTATATGCGCAAGTAGTATACATTTGTAGGTTTAGATAGACTTCTCTATCTTTATGAATTTCTTAGTGTTATGGGTTCTTACGCTTATGCAAGGAGTGCACACCAGAGTTACATAAAACTATGTGAAGCCAATGCAAGGATTGCACATTAGAGTTGTTGAACACTATGAAGAAGACATACCAGAGTTATCGAATGCTCTAAGGGATATGCAAGGAGTCCATTGAGATTTCACAAGAAGTGCACAAGAACTCTATTTCGAACTCTATTTCGACTTTTGTGAAAAGGTTTCCAAGAGGGAACACTAGAAGGAAAATCTCAGGAGGAGTAGTGCAATTATGCATAGAGAGCGCAAGGAGTGCACAAGTAAACTTTTAAGAGTTCAGGTTTGGGAGGTGAAGTCGTGCAAGGAGTGCAAAAAACTAGCCCACTACTACAGTATTGGTCAAGCTTAGGAGAATGAGTGAAGAAGTTATAAGAGGGTAGAAGAAATCATTTTTAGAGAAAAAATGGTCGAGACACTTATAATTTTGAGCGAGTTCAATCTTAGGAAAGATATTTCATTTGTGCATAGAAGACCTGTGCAAGATATACACTGGGCCAACACTTGGAAAGTGTTGAAAAACTCCTACGAAGACAGAGTGCAAGTGTGTGCCAGGGCCTAAGTCACATGAAGTGACAATGCTTAGGAGGAGTAGCACTTTTACAAAAATGAAAAGTAAGGCCAAGAAGAAAGCCTTGTAGGAGAAAGGTTCAAAGGATAATCCTTTGAAATTATAAAGTTTGAAAAATCCTTCATTGGAAGGGAAAGCACAGCACCAGAGAGGAGAAGATACAACAACATTCAGATGGGTTGTTAGGAGCAATTTGGGTCTTTAGATCAGAGCCCAACCAGAAGGAGGAGCGTGCACAAAGGAGAATAGATCCCAGCCATTGGATCTAGGAGCGAGGATCGATAGTCATTCGATCAAGGTAAGTTGAGTGGGTTTTAACCCTATGCACCCTTTGAACTTCGTAAGTTCAGAGGTTTTTCAAAGTTTGTGTTCTGGAGGAGACAGGATCACCAAAGTCCCAGGATCTAGAGTAAATCAGGGATGTCACATTGAGAGGACACGTGTCCATGAATAAAATGTATCTATAAGATCAGAAGTCTGAGGGAGCATAGGTGCAGGAAAGTTGAAGAATCTCGAAGCTTCGAAGAGAGGAGTGCATTTGGGCGATAGAATGTAAAGGGACATGTGGTGCTATATCCCGAAGTCCGGAGACTTGGTACTCCAAAGGGATGAAGGTTTCATTTGATCGAAGTTGAAATATCACAGAGCCCCTAAGGCTAGAGAACATCGTCATCGTTGGCGCAGGAGGAAACGTGTCAATGGATCTTTAGGTACATAGGTATAGTACTCCAGAGAAATCAAAGTGCAGGGTCAAGGGGCTTCTGAAGCTCCAAAGAGCTGTAGTCCATATCAATCCTCCATTTGAGAGGGACATGTGTCAGCAGATCAGAGGACGTCCAGAAGTTCGAGATTCCGGGGAACTAGAAGTGATATGTAGTGGAGAGCTTCAAAGTCCCAAAGCCTAGAGTCAATAGCCACCATCGATTGATGTAGACACGTGGCATAAGATCATGAAGTTTGGAGACTTCAAACTATGGAAGAGATTGGGTAAGTGGAGCTCAATCTCTCTAGAGTCCAGAGGTCCGAAGTTGATATGGGTCATTTATTTTTCAGAGGACACGTGGCAGTGGATACAGAAGTCTAGAGGTTCGACATTTGGGAGGAAATAGAGTGCATAATTCAGAAGATACTCAAAGTCAAAAATCCCAGAGGTCATCACAGTCATCCAGCTGTGTGGACGTGTGGCATCAGATCAAGGAGTCCAGGGGTTTATCACTCTAGGAGAACTGTGGCATAGTTCTTTGAAATTCACCAAATCTAGAGCTTCAAATCATTGTGAGTCGTTGATCTTAACGGGGAACAGGAACCGTCAATACCTTTCGTTGGTTCGATACTTTTCCAATTTGGAAGTTCGGAGGATTTGAAACTATTAAGTGTTGGAAAAACTGTCAAAGCCTGAAGTGAGAAGCACAAACGTAGGCCATCGATCAGAAGGAGGAGTTTCATTGGTCTGATTGGCTTATTCGAAATCTTTTGACATTTCAATGTCGAGAGATATGAATGACCATTTGTGTGCATGACCAAAATAAATCGTCGAATGCTGAAAGAGAGGAACCTGAACCATCGATATGCAAAGCATGGCTTCCATCGATCTATAACTTGGGCATATTTGTTCATTCAACTATTTTGAATATTTGTGGAAAAGCATTGAGGAAAAGTCATCAAATCCCAAATTACGAAAGAAGAGTAGATTTGTCAATCTGGTGGTGGAATGGGAACTGTCAGATCTATCTTTTTCTGCGATTGGCACTTTTCTAGTGTTATGTGTATTGGACATGGTTAGAAACTGGTTGAATTAGAATCCCCGTCGAGAGTTAGAGTCTTCGATCTTGGTGCCTATTGAGGGTTGTTGATCTTGTTTCCTATTGATTTTTGGTAGTTCGTAGATTTTGTGCATCTAAAGGAGTTGAGGGGAAAGAAGGGAAGATGTTGTCGAATCATGAAGCACAAAAATAGCACGGAGTTCTTAGTGCCTAGTCACATCGTAGGGTTAGATCCATTTCAACGAGAGTGAAAAGGGATAGGGGGATGAAATTGATTTCAAAGGAAAAGGAGCTTAGTAAGAGCCCATCGGTTCATTCTTGGACCCACACACATAAAATTAAGGAGCTTTTTTTGATAATGGGGGTCTCAATAGAGCCCGAAGAGCCTAATCGACTCGTAATTTGAATGATCCTAGATCGGGGGGTCACACAGACCCTGGGAGAGGGCGGAGTTTGCATTATTAGGTTTACAAGTGTTAGTTGTTTTTGAAGTGACAATAGATAATGGTACGGGTGATTAGGGTGAGTGGGTTGATAGATTAAGGGTGATAATAATTAATATCATTGTTGGTGCAATTATTTTCATAATATATTAACAAACATAAATTATCAAACGGGATTCGTAATCAATAGAGTTGATGCACCATATGTGTCAATAATAGATAGTTTCCTATGTCTGATGAGTATATCTTAAATAAGAAACATTCAATAACAAAGTGCTATGTTTTCAAAGATAACACTCTTCACACAATTCATAAATTAGAAAGCAAAACTTGCAATCATGCACTCAAAAGATTTTGCTCAGATAATGCCTTGTCCATTTACAATCTCATGAAGTGGAAATATAGACTTTGAATCTATTATCTGTAGCTAATATCCTTAACAACAACTAACAAACAAATCTGGGCACACTTCAACAATACTACTCCAAACTTAGAAGAGAAAACTGATAACAAAACTTCTCAAGCAAACAATGAATCGAAAGGTTCTTTCTTAGGTGACAAATCTGTTCATTAGAGGCTCATGAAATTAAGAGATGAACTTAAGATCTTGTTTCATGTAGCATTTGAAACAACAATCAACAATCCACTTTATCCACTCTTAGAAAGAAATCAATCATAACCTTATCAATGCCAATCAAATCTGTGTAGTACAAAAAATAGTCAGTATAATTGAGAGGCTTCATTAAATGGTGCATGAAGGTGAGAGATGAAGTCTGATCTCATTTCCTATAACAACTCACTTCAAACTTGCAAGAAATTCTTATCTAATTCTGCACACATTTCAAAATCAATTGATGCATCCCAAACATAAATTTAATACAATCTTAGAGTCTTACAATTCTAGAAATTACTTCATTTCTACACAGGAAACATAATTTTTAATGAGATTTTCCATTTAATGGCTTATGTAATGAGAATGATGGACTCCCAATTGTTCATTTACTGCCACACTTTGCAATCAATTCTAACAGTGAAATAAAAAATGAAATCAAAACAACAAGTACATGAAATAGAAATCTATGCTAATAATTTACAATGATCTTACCAAGATGGATCGGTGGGCCCTTGCTGATGCCAACATGAAATATTTCAGATTGGAAGATGATAAATGCTAAGAGACACACAGGATCCTTGAATTCAAACTTCCATTGATCTTCAACAAATAAATTTACAAAAAGAGTTGGTTCAGAAATCCAATTTGCAACATACTAATTCATCTTTCTTCAAGAACCAATCTTACATAATAATAATAATTCCTCCTCTACTCAGACCTATGAATTATTATTTATACATAAAATCCATGGAGGAATAGATGAAACCGAATCCCCAAGCTAAGAAAACAAAACAATTTTTACAATTTTAGGATAAATCCCCAAAATCCGTGTTTTTGTAACAATTTGGGAAGATTCGAGTTAGTCCCCCACCCATATTGCCCAAACCAATTCATATTCTAGATCGGATACCATATGCATGGAAATCGAGGTGAAAGTTGGCAGTTTGAGTTTTTTTGATAATTTTGGCATAATCATTCCCCCTGAGCTAGAGGTCCACATGTGCGAGCTGGGTGAATTCTGACACACGTTTCCGCATGAAAACATCAGTGTGGACAAAACCCATGTACCCGATTTTCCTCTAGAATCTTTCCAAAATTTGGAATTATTTCTAGTACCGGATTAACTCAAGCTTGTACCGAAATAGGTGGAGCCTTAGTAGCAGAATTGACTGGGTACCGGATCATGCTTCTTAAGAGTCAAAGTGATTAGGATCATACATAATCAATAATTTAATTGAATTAACTCAATAAAACTAAACAAATCGTGCTTTAATCATAAGTTACCTCTTATGCATGTGAACAAGGTCATTGGTTGTATTTATGGAGGAAACTGTCAAGTAGATACAGATGGAAGAGATAAAATAGGCTTAGATAGGGTGTAATGTTCCCCAAAAATCCCAACATAATTTTTTTTTTAAGTGCTATAATTTATCTTATTAGTTAATCGTGCTTCTAACACACTCATATCAAAATTGTATAATACTTTGATAAAGGTCTAGTTGTTTATTATCTCACCCTTAAACATAATATGATGCATTTTCCTCCTTACTACATCATAAAAAAAAGGGGTTTGGACTTAACGCTGTCAAAATTAATTCACATACCTACATAAGATAATATTATGGTTGTGTACCATAATTGTATTCCGAAGGGTATCATTTAACCTTTGTTTAGCATGACTACAGGATTTGTACAAGTCTGTTGGGTGTAAAGTCTAACGATTTAGAATTAGATCGGAGTGTCTTTGTATACGCGTAATTGTGGTGATATACGCATAGAACTGGCATTAGGTAGTTAGGGTTTTTGTTAAGGTATACATTGTTCTTCTTAAAACTCGAACGAAGTTGAAGTGACTAGTTTTCGGATGCAACTTCCTAGTCCATCCAATAAATATTAAAAGGAAAGAACTCATGTAAGGATCAAATGCAACATCTCAACTATCTGTCGTTCTCATTCATTAATTGGTGATGGGAAAAATACATGGACAAGGTTTTGTATTAAATAGAGTTATGACTGTTGCATTAAACCCTCTTTACAGCGCCTTTCCTCGGCCTCCTATTCGACTTTCATGCCCATCCATTCTTTTCCACCTTTCCCTAAATACATGGTTATGGTACTTTACATTGTTCCTCTCATTAAACCTAGAAGAGTACTCGCATGGCTAGCATTCAATGTTTCTTGGGTTGTAAGATTTGGTGGTAAACCCCTATTGGCAAAGTTTATTGTTTCCGCCTTTGGTGTTAGACTCAGGCATTGATGGAATTAATTGCTCTGTGTGTGAGGGAGTCGTCTATCCAGCCCTCTCTTAACCTTGTAAGTTTATTTGAACCGTGTTATACGCCTGTGTATTATGAATGTTAGGTAACCGGCTAAAAGATTTAATGGAGTTTTTCCTTTGGCGGTCTTCATTGTTCTGTGAGATTCCCACCTAAGATATTTCAAGCTTGGACTAGTTTTCCCTATGTTATTCGGTTGGATTAGTTAGGGTACGCTCCCCTATGGAAATTTCTTCTACTATCCTCCAATTTCCTCTAATTGTTCGCTAGCTACCAGGTTTTTTTATTAGCTTGCAATAATTTGGAGGTATTACAGACGAAAGAAGTCTCGGCTTGTTCTTCTTATATCCGTTAGTGGTAAAAAATTTCTTTAGGGTTATTTCATTTGGAAGGGAAAAATATTCAAACATGTCCATCTCCATGCCTAGATCTTACTTAGGAGAGCCCGTAACTGGGAATTTATTCTTGGTCAGTAATTCTGAATTCCTTTCTTATATTTTATTTGCGAAACATGAATTCCTTCAAAAACCCATCACTCTGGAGTCTTGTCGTGAATTCTATGTCTGTTATTTCGCTTCTAGACTCTATACCCTTTTCATTTAGTGTAAACAAATTCAACGACCTCCATAAAAAGTGGGTTCTAACTATCGAATACATTTTTTTTAAGGGGAAAGGAAAGAGGTTCTCTATGTGTGTTGAATTTAAAATCTATGGTTAAATTGACATCATTCATTTTCCTTTCCAACATATTGATTCTGTCTGTGGGCACAAATTTCCAGAGAGAAATAGTTCTGTTTTAGTTTTTGAGAAAGTGTTTTCTTTCACCAAAAGACATTCAAACATAAATATTCTTTATATCAGTAAGATTGCATGTTGTATCATGATGCTTTTAAGATTCGGTTGTGTCATTCTCTGAATTAGTTTATAAATGACATTTCTTTGGGAGTAAGATTTGGATTACTATCTAATGGTGGGGGCCTGTTGTATGAAAGGTTACCCATCAGGAATCTATCATCCCATCTCCCCCTTTCAAGCCATTAGATGAAGCTTCAACTATGTCGCGAAAGGAAAGGCGACTCCATCCCTCGAGTTAAGCACAGACTCTCTTGAATATATCTGTATCAAATTTTATTTCTCTTTCCTCTGTTATGGACTATGTTGTGTGTTTCCTCAATGATCTTCTTGATTACCATTTTTCTTATGCGTTTATTAATTTTAAATCTCTATCTTTTCTTGCAGGGTCTCTTCCTCTTCGAGATTCCCAGTTTTACGAGGGCTTCAGATCCCATAAAAGGTATTAGGTTTCCAAGATAGGGATTTGTTAAGGTCAGGAAACAACAGTGTCTATCTTAGGATTACACTTTCCGAATCTTTAAAGTCGGATGAATGATTGAATCTCTATAACTGGTTTGTCCAGATAAAGGGGAGGAACTTCCATTTTTCCAACACCTGATAGGGTATTACCTATTGTGGCTGGGTACAAAATATTTACTGTTATTTTGATATTTTGGAACTTTAGACAAGTCAAGCATGATTATACATATATGTCTCCATGGGGATTTCTCTTACTTGTGTAGCGCAAAAATAATAATTCCTTGGTTTGGCGAAGTGCTCGTCCGTATATAAAATTAATTTGGTTATTATTACAGTTCTGGTCTCATATATATATATGCTATGATCATTATTACAATTCAGACTATGGAATATTTACTTTGAATTTCTGTATGTTCTCTATAAGAATGGCTCAATAGTATGAGTCGTTATATTTTCCTTAGAGAAATAGATATGTTAGATACAATCGTTATTTGGTAATCGGGTTCCAGATTTGCTTAGATTTCAAATTCGCCAAACTTTACACATCGAGTATTGCATTTTCATAATGATGTTGTATATTGTAAATCACATTTGGACAGACATATATAATATTTACCATTCCCGTTGCTTCAGTTTTGTTGTACATATTTCCTAAAATTAGTGTACTTTATATAGGTATATAAATATGTAGTTATATATACATGCAATGCATATGGTGCATTTTCCTGTACGCATCTTTATGAAAAACCTATCATGCAAGGGATGTATATTTTACTTTTGGATTTACTAGTACATGAGTTGAAACTCCTAGTATACTATAACTACCTACAAAAATATGATTATTCATAGAAGACGATATAATTGATTGTAATCACATCATGTACAGTATTAGTTTACTCATCAGAAATAAAAGTGTGATTTAACCTAGAGGTTATCGTATTACAGGAGTAATGAAATTCTTCCATTGATATAACCAATTTCATTAGTATTTACTCAACATTATGTTCCAGTAGAAATAATCAATTCCTAATTGATGAATAGGAGGTATTTGATCAGTCTCTAATCACAACAACATTCGACTAGGATTCATTCATAGAAATAAAATAAAAACGCATATCTATCAATGATCGTAATATTTAACTAAAGACAGA
>ML832895.1:0-14007 GCA_009831015.1 Picea engelmannii
CCTTTTAACCCATAGATGAGCCTTTATCCTTCATAAACATACAAATAATTTTTTTTATTTTTATTTTTTTCAAAAAGACCATTATCTTGGTTTGGTAGCCAGATGGTGATAATGCCACTCACTAGATTGTAACGTAAGTGAACAAGCCAGCTCGTGATGAGACCTCTTGTCCTTTGACAAAAAAGTTTCAAAGGCCATTACCCTGGTGTGGTAGTCATAGTGGGAATGTCACTTTTGTTAGTGTCCTATGATCGTGGTAGGTTGGCTCATGATGAGACCCCCTATTCTTTTCTTTTTTTTTAAATCTTATTGAATATAATTTTTTTATTTGTATATATACATATATTTTTTTAATAAATATTTGAATTGTCTTTTCCCAAGAAGACCAATATCCTGGTTTGGTGGCCATATGATGATAATGCCACTCACTAGATTGTAACGTAAGTGAACAAGCCAGCTCGTGATGAGACCTCTTGTCCTTTGACAAAAAGTGTCAAAGGCCATTGCCCTGGTGTGGTAGCCATAGTGGGAATGTCACTTTCGTTAGTATCCTATGATTGTGGTAGGTTGGGTCATGATGAGACCCCTTATTCTTTATGGGAGAATTTTATTATTATATATATATATATATATATATATATTATAAGTGTTCATTTAGGGAGGCTCATCTACTCCTTAAGAGTAACGGATGGTATAAGGAAGTATAGAGATGCCAAGTAAAAGTGTGTTGAAGTCTTCCTATAATATAGAGCCAGGATATCATTCAGGTATATTTGTATATATAAGGGAAAGAAACAACTTATGGTGGTAATCGATTATGAACAAGGTTTAAGATATTTTGGAGAGATAAATCCTCAAAAAGATTTTTGATAAGGTGTGAGGTATCATCCACAAAATAATGACAGATCATTGTAATGATGATTAGAAATGGTGTTGGTTAAAATTAATTGATGAAAGCCGCACTTACGGAGGAATGGCTAGCATTTGAATAGTAAAGAAGGGAACAACAATTGTTCCGTTCAAAAAGGAACAACAGGCACACGAAAAAGGAATAGCAGTTGTTTCGTTTACAAAGGAACCACAATTGCGTGAAAAAGGAACAATAGTTGTTGCGTTCACAAAGGAACAACAATTGCCCGAAAAAGGAACAACAATTGTTTCATTCACAAAGGAACAACATATGCATGAAAAAGGAACAACAGTTGTTTCGTTCACAAAGGAACAACAATAGCGCGAAAAAGGAACAACAGTTGTTTCGTTCACAAAGGAAGAAAAATTGTGCGAAAAAGAAACAACAGTTCTTTCATTCAGAAAGGAACAACAATTGTGTGAAAAAGGAATAGTAGTTGCTTCGTTCAAA
Organism: Picea engelmannii; assembly: GCA_009831015.1. NCBI lineage: Eukaryota > Viridiplantae > Streptophyta > Pinopsida > Pinales > Pinaceae > Picea > Picea engelmannii. The sequence continues at coordinate 1,361 of ML832895.1, forward strand.
AAGGAACAACAGAGGTGCGAAAAAGGAACAACAATTGTTTCATTCACAAAGGAAAAACAATTGTGTGAAAAAGGAACAACAGTTGTGGATATGTAAAAGACAGAGTCTGTATGATAAAACAAAACGGGAGTAAGGAATAGTAGAAGGTGCTAATTATAGTTATCTATATTGATTCTTGTTTCCTAGATGACTTTTCATAAAATAAAGAAAAACTAACCACTCAGTTGGAAAACTATGTATAATTTATGTACAATATACATAGAATACATCTTTCATGGGGTTGGGGTGGTTGGGTTACCTTCCCAGCCAACCAGAATCTACACAGTAGGGTCTTTGCTTACCTCTTGATAGAAAGAATCTTTTGAAGGTGGTTTGTGGTAAAGTCGCAGTCGGTTTCCATTGACCAGAAAGGGTGATCCAGACCCATCGATGGTGCTCAAAGTAACTGTGCCATTATCATGGACTCTGTTAATTTCATACAACCCTAGCCATCGTGTCTGTAATTTCTCGGGGAAGTCCTGAAATCTTGAATCATAGAGAAGCGCCCAATCACCTTTATTGAATGATTTTTTCTTGATATGCTTGTCATGCCAAGTTGCTCTCTGCTGCTGAATGATAGTTGTGTGATCTACAACAGACAAGCGTGCATCATCCAGTTCATTGAGTTGTTGAAGGTGTCATTTATGTGCTTCTGTAAGATTTAGTTCGATTTCCTGGGCCATCCTTAGGGTTTTGATCTCGAATTTGATTGGGGAGATGGGTTCTTTACCATAGACTAGATGGTAAGGAGAGTAGCCAGTGGTTCTATGCCAGGTTTTACGATAAGGCCATAAGGCATTTGGGAGATCAGTAGCCCAATTCTGTCGGTTTGTTGAGACAATCTTCGTCATAATTGCCTCTAGGACCTTATTGGTTCTTTCTACTTGCTCAATTTCCCATGGGTGGTATGGAGAAGTAACTCTGTGCTTAATGTGATAGCTGTCGAGAGTGGCAGTGATTCTATGACCTGCAAATTTTGACCCTCCATCAGTAATTATTTCTCTGGGTAGTCCATACTGTACAAACAATTTGAAAAGGAATTTGATGATTACTTCTTCTATTGCATTTGATAAAGCTTTCGAATCTACCCATTTGATCATGTAATCCGTTGCGACGAGAATATAGGCCTTTTGATTTGACTTTGGATTAAAGGGGCCGATGAAGTCCAGTGCCCATTCAAATGGTTCTGTGACTAGTTGTGTTTTCAAGGGCATTTCATCATGCTGACCTGGTTTCCCCATCCACTGGCAGTTGTCGCATGTCTGGACATATTTCTTAGAATCTCTAAATATTGAAGGCCAATAATAGCCCATCTGTAGGATTTTGTCTCTAGTCCTGCGATCTGCAAAATTCCCCCCACAGGGCTCGTCATGTCCTACTTTCAGTATGTCATAGATTTTGTCCTCTCGTACGCATCGTTGGATCTGAAGATCAGCTCCTGGGTGGAAAAGATATCCACTAATCCAAGTGAATCGTCCGCTACGCTGGACGATCAATTGTCTTTCCTTGGATGATAAATGTGTCGGTAATCTTCCCACTGCTAGATAGTTTTCTACATCAACGTACCATGGTGGCTTTGTGTCGACAACAAATAGATGCCCATTTGGGAATTGATCCTCAGTTGTTAATAAGTTGTCTATTTTTGGGAATCGGGATAGGAAGTCTGCGACAAGGTTTTCTCTCCCAGGTTGATCTTTGATGGTGATATCAAATTCCTGCAATAATAAAAACCATCAAGTGACCCATCCATTAGTAATTGGTTTATTAGCTAGATATCTAATGACAGAATGATCAATATACAAGGTAACTGGATAGTCTGTTATATAATGACGAAATTTATTGATGGCATGTCTAATATCTAAGAACTCTTTCTTTGTTATTGTATACTTAAGTTCGGTTGGAGTTAGATTCTTGCTAATGAAATAAATGGCGTAGGGTTTCTTTTCTTCTTCCTATCCCAGAACAACACCTATGGCAATGTCTGAGGAATCGATTGAGATCTGAAATGGTATCTCCCAATTTGCCCCTCTCAATACTGGTGTTGTTGAGATCAATTTCTTGAGCCCTACAAAAGCCACGTCACATTTGTCAGACCATTTGAATTCTACATTACCAGTTAAAGCATGTAGGGGTGCAACAATTTTTTAAAAATTTGGCATAAATATGCGATAATATCCTGAAGCACCAAGAAAACTGTGTACCTCAGTTTGTGTGTGTGGAGTAGGTAGATTAAGTATTACCTCAATTTTTACTGGATCTACTGTAATTCCATCTGCATAAATGTAATTCCCTAATACCACACCTTCTGTCATTATCATGTGACATTTTTTGTGGCTTAAGCACAACCTGGTAGCGATGCACCGTTCTAATACCTTTTTCATATTAGTCAAGGCTTGATCGAAATCATCGCCATACAGAGTAAAATCATCCATGTAGACATCGAGCCCTTCTCTAATCAGATTGTTGAATATGCTCAGAATGGCCCTTTGGAATGTAGTTGTAGCATTACAAAGTCCGAAGGGAAATACCTTGTAGGCAAAGTTACCCCAAGGACATGTGAATGTCGTTTTATCCTGATCTTCTGGGGTAATCTGGATCTGATTGTAGCTGCTGAAACCGTCTAGGAAAGAGAAGAATTTCTTCCCTGCCAAGGTATCTAGGACCTGATCGATGAAAGGTAATGGAAAATGATCTTTTTGAGTAGCTTTGTTTAGTTACCTGTAATCAACGTAGATTCGCCACTTCCCTTTTTTGTTTGGGACGATGACTAATCGGGAAACCCATCTACTATCTGAGATAGGGTATATAAAATCTGTGTCCAACAACTTTTGTAGATCTTCTTTAACAATATCTCTGAGGTGGGGATTCAGCCTTCTTTGCGGTTATCGGATAGGTCGAGAGTCTTTCTCAATATAAATGTGGTGCGTGTAGAGTTGTGGGTCAATGCCTTTCATATTAGAGTACTCCCAGAAAAAAGCTTTCTGGTATTTAGAGAGGGTTTGGATTCTCATTTATTGTTGTTGTTCTTCTAGGTTGGCATTAATGTTCAGAGACTTCCCTGGTGCGATCTTGACGGGTTTGTTGTTGTGGACAATAGTAGTTGGAATTTGTTGTTCCATTAAATCTTCCAGGGGGTCTCCCTGTGCTTCACAGTCTAGAACATCTTGGAGCATATGGCACGTTGGATTACTTATAGCAATTGGGTTGTTAAGAAACCCACTGATTAAATCATCCTCTAGCTTATTCTTGTGCTTGAGGGATTCTTCCATCGTGAGTGGGGCACGCAGATCCTTCTATGGATATCGTGGAGGTGGAAATTGCGGATATATGACGTTGGATTGGGTTTGGCAGGAGGGTATAAGATGAGATTCCTTGTAACACCTCCTCTCGCAATTGTCATTGTACCCGATCGACAGCCTATGTATGCATCAATTGTTGTGAGCCATGGTCTACCCAATATTAGTGGATGCCATTCAAGTCCACTTTTTGGGTTGATGATGAGAAAATATGCGGGATATTCCCAGGAATCAACTGAAATGGATATATCATGTAGTGTACCCAGTGGTTTGACCACTGATCGATCGACCAATTGCAACATAATCGGGGTTGGGTTGAAATAGTGAAATCCCAAGGCGTTGCAGGTTTCCATAGTTAGAATGTTGATGGCCACCCCCAAATCGACTAAGGTATTTGGAAAGGAACAACCTTGAATCTGTACTATTACTATGGGGTTCCCTAGATTTTCATATTTAACTGGTGTTTCTCTACTCAAAATTAGACCAGATAAGGCTCCCACTACATGAACTGGTGATGAGGAATTTTTTATTTTTCTGACGCGATTTCTCCCACATAACTCCTTGATTGTCTTTGCATAGATCGGTATGTCTTGCAGGTATTGCAGGAGTGTAATTTTGATGTATAAATTCCTAAGTTCCCCTACAACGTTGAAGTCAGGATATATGGTTGGTTTCGCTATCATTAGTCTTTCGAGGAACGAAGGGGAGGGAATTGTATCCTTATCAGAGTCTTGTGATTCGATTGTGTCCCCCCTTTGCCTGATTTATTCTATTATTATCACAATAGAGGGTGTTCCTGTTGGTTGATTTTCATTCCCTTGTTCTTGGGTTACGTCATTTTGTTCGGGAGAGATGATGCGCCCTCATCTTAACTGAAGTTCATTGCACCCTACTGGATTGATTTCCCCTTCTCCACTTTCCATAATCTAGATGAGCTGAGCTGGTATATTATCAGGATTCGGGTGGGGTTGGGCAGGTAATTGAGGGTGCAATTGTGATTGGGGCAATGGGAGTGGAGTTTGTAACGAAGGTTGGGTTTGAGAAGTCATCCCCATAGGTTGATTATTCATCCCCATGGGGCACTGCCAGTTTTGGTTCCAATTTGAGTTTTGGGCAGTCGAGTTAGGCCATTGTGGAGGGTAGGTATTATTCGAATTTTGTTCAGGATGAGGTGGGGTATTGCAAATTTGGCCAATTGGAACTTGTAGTTGGTTGATTTTCCCAGTTGGGGTTTGTGGCAGGCTGGTTTTTCCAAGTGGGGATTGCAAGTGGGTACTGTTGGGGCTGCCAGTTCTGATTAGTAAATGGTTGGCCCTACCATGTGCTGCCAACATTTTTCTATTGATTGTACTGTCCAGGAAAGAAAGAGGAAGGGTCCTGAAATGTATTTTGAGGTCGAGACTACCACTAACGGTGTTGAGACATCAGATATAATGGTTATGCTTCATCTTCTGCCTCTTTGAACACAACTTTCAATCCAAGGAGTGATGGGAAGTCTTCTATGTCATGATCCTTGGCGCAAATAGCATAGACCCGCACTATATCCAAGGGGCATTCTCTTGGACCATGTTTCTTTCTACACTTATGGAAAAATATAGCCAAGGTCTTCTCTGCCTCTACCTTTTTTTGTTTGGCCTGCAATACATCCAATTGTGTAGTTAGAGTGCTTAAAATATCTGTTTTAAAATTTTCTAGGAGATTACCAACTTCAACTCACGTAAGGCCCCCACTATAGATATTGTTATTTCTTGTGAGGGATGTCCACATTCCTGATCTGGTCCGTGTACTTCCTCATGATCACCTGATACACAATGGAACAATGTCTTTATAAGTTTCCTGATAAATCTCACCTTTCCCCATTAGATTCAATGTTTCTACCCATTCATCTTTCATACCCTTAATCAGAGTTTCTTTGAGTACTTCACCTAGTAATGTACCGTAGGGTGATCTTTGCAAGTTATACTGAAATCTTTCGACATATTCTTCTAATGATTCATTTTCTTTTGCAGTCATTTGAAAGATTTCATCTTTTAGGTCTCTGGTTCTACAATAAACCTGATATTTTAACAAGAAGGTTTGTTTCATATGGTCCCATGAATTGATGGTTCCACCTCCCAATCCCATGAACCACCGTAGGGCTGCTCCCTTCAAGGTAGAGGGGAATAGTTTTAATTTTTGGGGTTCAAAGGTGTAGTCATATTCTCTACATAGGACATCAAATTTGAATAGAAATGTGTCAAGATCTTCTGAAATCAATAAATGGAAGGTTGGCAGGTGTTGTTAGGGGATTTCTTTCATGCGGGCATTGGAAATTGGATCAACTATTGGATACTCCAACGTGGAGGTCTGGGGTTGTTGTTGATTTTCTTGTGCCATTTGCTTGAAAATGTGACAAAAATTTTCAGGAAGTTCTTGATCTGGGTATTGTATTTGAAATTGTTGATTATTTTGTCTTTCAAGGAGTTTGATTGCACTCCCTTTATCTGGGATTTTGGGTATGCTTTCTTCTTTTGCAGGAGACTCAGGATCAGGTGGTGGTGGTGGTGGGTATGCCTTGGCAACCCCGCTAGTTTCTCCTGGTCCTTCCTCTATATTATTAGAGCTTCTCTCTTCTAATGGTTTGAGCGGTGGCAGATCTGTACTCTGAAAACTTTGCTCAGTCCCTTCAGTTTTACTATGAATCTCAACGTGGGCTGTAGTTGGTGAAACGACTACCTAAGGGGTTTGGATGGATCCTTTCCTAGGTCCAACCGAAGCTTGGGATTCACTCTTTTTAATGATTTCGTCTATGAAAGTGCTTCTTCCAGGGATCATCAGACCCTAGGTTTTGGTAGTTTTTGGTGGGGGTTTATGTTTTTCAAGATCCTTCTTTCTAGTCACACACACTTCACACAACAACAAAATAGATTTCAACAAAAGAAACAACTATGAAACCTTTTAAGTGTCAACTAGAGGTAAGTGTTGGCATAAGCATTTTACTTATTACCTGCATAGGTTCTTACCTTCCGTCTTCAATACCTGGTCCTCCAGAGATACAACCTATGCTACCTTTTACATTCTCCCCGGCAACGGAGCCAAAATGTTGGGCTCTAAAGATGTCCTAAAAACAACCTTAGTTTAACATTAATTTATCAACCCAGGGGTTCGTCTTTTATCTCAAGAATATCAGAAAAGTTTATGTAGGTAACTTAAAATCATGTAGCTAAACCAGATCTGAGTTCATCAACAATCAAGTTCCAAAAACGTTCACCAAAAATTCTAAGAACTAAATAAAATTGAAATTTGGTCACTAAGATGTTGTAAAATGAAAAGGAACTAATTAATATAATTGAATTCACTTAACTATAAAGAAGTAACTGAATTTAAGAAAAGACTTGAAGATTTAATCTATCAATGATGAATTCTAATTACTGAAAAGGAAATAGCGAATTATTCTATCTATGAAAGAAATAACAACTGTATTCTAATTGAAAAGGACATCTAATGTAAATTTAACAAAAAGGAACAACTATCGTAACCTTAATTGAAAGGACAGATAATGTAACTTTAATCGAAAGGAACAACAATTGTAAATCTAAAGAAAAGGAACAACACAGATGAAAATGTGAGGAACTGTCAAGCAATAATCTTTAGAAATGGAAATCATAACAACAATCATGAATACTCAAGGAAATGCCTGTCTTCTGCAAACAATCATCAATTCATTGATACGTTCATGCAATTAAAAGAGATCTAAATGACAAAATAGAAATGAAACTCTGAACTGATACAATTATAGAATGAGACAGTAGCTTCTTCAGGCAGGGCCCTCGGTCTTCAGAAGTACTGTTACGAGAAACTCGGAACGCAGGAATGATAAAAACACTCAAAACTTTCATTGATTCCATAGTTGGTTAAACATTTACAACAACTGCTCACGCGGGGCAATTCTGAATATGAATCCTTAAAATGCGGTTTTTCTCCTATCCTTTTCTGGATCTATTACCCTCTTACATATTACAATATTTTGCTTAAATCAAGCTATCCCGAGGATCGAAATATCCTCAGGATTTCTTTACTATTATAAAATTACATCATAGAGAATTGATTGTTTCAAAAACTACTTTACGCCTAAAAAGTCTTCAATTTCAAACAGGTCGTGCATACCCAAATCTCTTTGGGTTATCTTTGACAGCTATTTTATCCAATTCTGTAGCAAAATCAAACCATTCCAATCGTAATTTAGAATCTATTTAATAAAACTTAAATAACAACTCTAAGAGATATATTAATCATGTTCTTTCCTATTTATTCCTAATTAATTGAAAAGTCAATCAGAATGATATCATAAACTGTTGACAAAAGGAAGATATTTATACCTTTTTCATAACCCAACACTCTGCACGCATACTCTGTGCCTGAGCCATTGAGTCCTGCAGAGAAAAGGTTGTTGCAGCTCTGCTGACCCTGCAAGGTCGTTTCTCCAATTTTTCTACCTTTGTTGGTAGATGTAGAATACATAGTGGTTCAACCTGCCATTTCTATAGATGCTACTCCTTCAAACAACTTGCAGATAGTTTCTGAGATTAGTGTTTCTGTAGTTGAAGATGACTAAACCACTCTACCTTCATCCATGTTATCCTTGCTCATGTTTTTACCTATGCCTCGTATTGAGGTGGATTCTATTCTTATTTTGCTATTCCTATGCTTCGGTGCCTCTTATGCTCTCACCTTTGGAAATATAGTTTCAATTTTGGACGAAAATCCCGCAGAAGAGAGAGGCATCGCAAACAATTTTTGACGAAAATCGGACATATTTTTTTGTTGGATTAAATCGCTAGGATGAGATGCCTATTTCTGCAAATAAAAACAATAGTGGAACTTTACAAGCTATCCTTAAATCTGCAGTTGTGAGGTCTATTTCTACTATTTTTTTGGATTGGAGTTTGTGGGGTCTATTTGTACTTATTTTCTGGCTTGCAGTTTGTGGGGAAATGGTGCAGTTTCTGGTGTGCTTTCCAGTTCCATTCAATGATTCTAGGTTACTTGTGTGGATCGGAAATGGTTTTTGTACACTATATTGGTGAATCCAGTAACAAAGTTTATCACATCTATTTTTGTGCAAGTAAATATTAAATCTCTCACACTTTTTTGTCTGGGTTTCCATTATTTTGTAGGGTTCCTATAATTCCAGTGTTTTACAATCTTGACGCTTATTGAGCTTTGGTGGACGCATGGAAAAGATGTAGTGTATGCTCGATACCTACAAAAAATTGAAGAGAAGACTGTGTATGACCCCCAAATTCAAGAATACGACTCCACTACTATTGAGAATCAGAGAAATGCTCTTTCCATTATTGGCTGAACAAGCGGTTTAGAGTTGAGCCGTGTAATGGGTAAGAACTAACTTTCCTCTCGGTATTTGTATTACTATTTGTATTACTTTATCTAGATAGATATACATAGTCATCTGTTAGACAATGCGAGCACAATACATAGACACCAAAGAAATCAAGTTAGTCAATTTCATATTTGCTTCAGTTTTTCTGTTCTTTATCGATTTAGGATGTCAAGCCACAACTCACTATGTTTTCCTTTTCATAATATTTTCTTCTTTAGTGCTTGGAAGAATATTAGTAGGCACTCGGAATGTTGGTTCTGCCCAATGATTTGGATATCAAGTTGGGGGAAGTGTGATATACAATGATTTGGATATCAAGGATTGGCTAGGTAATATGTATGTGCTTGGTTAATTTTATTGATTGAACTTGCCTTATTTGTTGGTGTCTCCCAATGATTTGGATATCGAGTTGGTGGAAGTGTGTCGCCCAATGATTTAGACATCCAGGACTGGCTAGGTAAACAAGAGCAAGCATATATGTATGTGCTTGGTTAATTTTCTTGATTGAACTTGCCTTATTTGAATACTGCCCAATGATCAGGGATGATTTTAAGGATGGAAAATTATTTTGAAATGTAGAAACCTTGGCAAATATTACTAATCCTTCATATTCCAACTATGAATGTTTGGTGATATTTTTGTAAAAATATTCAAATTTCTAAGGATTTATATAGTTTGTATAAAATTTTGGTGATTTTTAAGGTAAAATAATTTTATCCTCTAGAATTTGGACGAATAATTTTTAAAATAGGGAATAAGTTTTTGGGAAAAACCATGGAAAATTAGCCCGTGAGCGAAATTTAGCCCCTAAAATCATCCCTGCCAATGATTATTCTGTAGTTATGCTTCATTTGATTTCAGGTTAGTTATCAAGGGAATGAAAAGAAAAGAGCCTATTTTGCATGAAATAATTGATTACAAATATGTAAATCTTCTCCTTCTTTGTTTGAATGATTCATGTATCTGATAGTATGCATCTAATTGTGCTAAGTTGAAATAATTTCCATGGATGGCATCTGTTCATTGTAAGAAGTTTATGATCAAAGACTAAATTCTCGAAATGGTTCCTCCTGAAACTAAAACGCTAGACAAAACTATCTACAAATGAACTTGAAAGAACATATCCACTTATAGGAGCATATTTAACTCTGAGATCAAAATTCTAGATAGGATTGTCTATGTATAGATTGTTGGGTATGTGTTATATTCTGCCTCGGGAAACATGTCATGTATTTAGGTGGTTTTTCGGCATATGGTTTTTTGTCGATGGTTTTTTTATTTCCGGTTAAGGAATTAGGGATTTTGGACTAATTCAGGTCATTAGGTTAGGGTTTTAGATGCTGCTAGCTCCTATATGTATATTGTATTGTAAACAATGTAACACAATGTATGAATATAATATATGCTGGTTTTCTCAGTTTGGGTTTCCAGGGGAAAAATATCTGTGTAATGTTTGTATTTTCCATTGTATATTTTCTGTTCTTTTCTGAATATTTGTTTGCAGTAGATATTGTACAAGGTTAGAATTTACATTTGGTATCAGAGCTTTATTGACTTCAGAGGGATGCCTTTATGGTCAATGGTTTGGCTCGGGACTGTAATAAGCCTTGTTATAGTGGGAGATCTGCGGTACTGTTTTTTAGGTGAAAAGAAATGGCAAATACTTGAGCTATGGAAGCTCAAGATGGAAGATCTTTTGGTGGACAAAGATCAGTGGATCACGGTAGATCCAGGTACTGCACCTACAGGAACTTCTGCAGATGACTGGAAAAAGCTGGATCGGAAGGCAAAGAGCACAATCTGACTGTGTCTCTCTGATTCAGTATTACTGAATGTGTTAAAGGAAGCTATAGCTAAAGATTTATGGGAAAAGTTGGGGAAGTTGTATCAGTCTAAGTCCCTGGTAAATAAACTATTCCCGAGAAATAAGTTGTATAGCTTGAGGATGAGAGATGGAGACTCGGTGGCAGAGCATTTGAACGCCTTCAATACTGTGGCAAGTCAGCTAGTATCTGTTGAGATTAAAATTTCAGATGAAGATAAATGTATCAGTTTGTTGTGTTCTTTACCAGACTCATGGGATAGTCTGGTTGTGGCCATAGATAGTAATACAACTTCTTTGAAGTTTGAAGAAGTGGTCTCATTCTTGTTGTCGGAGGAGATGAGACGAAAGAATATGGAAGAACATAGCACAGACACATTATTTGCAAGAGGACATTCCCAGGAAAGAAATAGATCTAATTTCTCAAGTGGGAGATATAAGTCTAAGGGTAGATATAAATCTCCTGGAAAGTTTGTAAGGGTATGTTGGAGGTGTGGAAAAGAAGGGCACTACAAGAAGTAGTGTAGATCCAAAGTTGAGAAAAAGAAGGGATCTGAAGAATCTTCTTCTACAGAAGAAAATACCTCCAAGGAAGAACGAGGGGATGTGTACTTGGCCTCTTCAAGAACACATGTAGATCATGAGGAATGGTTGATTGAATCTGGTGCATCCTTTCATATGACTCCCCACAGGGAGTGGTTCTGTGAATATGAAAAGTATGATGGAGGTAATGTTTTCTTAGGTAATGATTCAACAACCATAATCATAGGAAGAGGAAGGGTCAAGTTGAGACTCATAGATGGAAGGATTAGAACACTTCCTGGTGTGCTACACATCCCAATTATGGCCATAAATTTGATTTTTGTAAGCAAAATGGAAGATGCAAGGGTAAAAACAATTTTTGAAAAGGGAACTTGCAGGATGGTTCAAGGAGCAATTGTGTTGATGAAGGGAGTTCGGTTTGGAACTCTATATAATCTTCTAGGAAGCACTATTAGTGATGGGTGTAATAGCTCCATTGTTCCTGATATTGAAGTTGAAGAAGAAAGAACTCCTACAGTATCTGGAGAAAAGGTTATGTTGTGGCATCAAATACTGGGGCATATCGAAGAGAAGGGTCTTCGACTACTACATGGAAAAGGTATGGTTGAAGGTATGTCTAACTGCTCTCTGGATTTTGATTTTTGTGAACATTGTCAATATGGGAAGAAGAATCGGGTAAGATTCCCCTCTGGTGCAACGAGGGCAGAAGGAATTTTACAGCTAGTTCACAGTGATGTTTTTGGACCTGTGTCGGTCCTATCATTGGGAAAATCTATGTACTATGTCTCATTTATAGATGAATTCTCGAGGAAAACTTGGATATATTTCCTCAGGAAGAAATCTGAAGTCTTTGACAGGTTTAAAGAGTTTAAGTCTCTTGTTGAGAATCAAACAGAGAAACGAATTAAGGTGCTGAGGATAGATAATGGCTGAGAGTTTTGCGGGAATGAATTTGAAGAATTTTGTAAGAAGTGCAGTATAACAAGGAAAAAGACTACTCCATATACACCTCAGCAGAATGGAGTTGTAGAAAGGATGAACAAGACACTGATGGAAAAAGCAAGGTACATGCTCAGTGGTGTCGGGATAGGGCAAGAATTCTGGGCAGAGGCAGTGGGTACTACATGTTATTTGGTCAACAGATCACCCTCACTAGTGTTGGGTGACAAGACTCCACAAGAGGTATGGACTGGTAAGGAACCTTCTCTCACACATCTTAAGGTATTTGGATGCGATGCATATGTTCATGTTCCAAAGGAAAATAGGAGTAAGCTGGATAAGAAGGATGAAAAATGTATCTTTATTGGATATAAAGATGGTATCAAAGGTTATAAGCTTTGGAACCCAGAAACTAAGAAGGTAGTGTATAGTCGAGATGTGGTATTTAGAGAAATGAAGGATGTTGTTAAACAAGAAGTCTTACGAAGTAAGGAAGAACCAGAGAAGATAGAGTTTGATTTAAAGGATGATGAAGCAGACTCTACAGAAGAACATGAATCAGAAGAAGAATATCCTCATACTCCAGTATTGAGGAGATCGGATCGAGAAAGAAGGCTACCAGAAAGGT
>ML832895.1:15551-32100 GCA_009831015.1 Picea engelmannii
GGACTTGGCTTCACAAGAAGCAAAGAGGATCACTGTGTGTATTCTAAATTAATTGGTGATCATTTGATTTATTTGGTCTTGTATGTGGATGACATGTTGCTGATAGGAAACAACAAAGAGATTATCCAGGATGTGGAAACTCAATTGTCCTCTAAATTCAACATGAAGGATCTTGGTCCTTCAAATTTCATTTTGGGCATGGAAATTAAAAGAGATTGAAAAAAGAGGAAACTCTAGTTAAATCAGAGAAAATATGTCGAGACAATATTACAGAGGTTTAATATGTAGGAATGTAAACCGGTCAAGGTTCCTATTTCTGTTGGTGTAAAGTTATCTATGGATTAGTGTCCCAAGACACATGAAGAAGAGGAGGACATGTCTCATGTTCCATATGCGAGTGCAATTGGTAGTTTGATGTATGCAATGGTCTGTACTAGACCAGACATTGCACATGCAGTGGGAGTTTTGAGTAGGTATATGTCAAAACCAGAGAAGGAGCATTGGACATCAGTAAAAAGGGTTTTCAGGTATTTGCATGGCACTGCTAGCTATGGATTGTGCTACAAAGGAAGACCGGGATTAGACAGAGTGGTCGATATACATGGCTTTGTGGTTGTATACTGGGCTAGAGATTTGGATTGTAGGATATCTACAAGCGGGTATGTGTTTAACCTGTTTGGAGGAGCAATAAGTTGGATGAGCAAAAGACAGGTTGTAGTGGCACTTTCAACTACAGAATTTGAATACATGGCAGCCACTCATGCATGTAAGGAAGTAGTATGGTTACAAATATTGTGTTCAAGTATTGGTTTGGTACAACAAGCTGCAAGGATAGAGTGTGATAGTCATAGTGAAATTTTTCTGGCGAAGAACCCTGCTTATCATTCAAAGACAAAGCACATTGATGTTCAATATCACTTTATGAGAGACATGATTGAAGAAAATAAAGTATCATTGATAAAGATGGAAACTTTGAAGAATGTTTCAGATTCATTAAGAAAATCTGTGAGCACTAAGAACTTCTCTTGGTGTAGAGGATCCATGGGCATTTATGCCCTGGATTGTTGACTATGTAACCCTGTAACCCCTTGTGTGCAAAGAAAACAACAAGTGGGAAAATGTTGGGTATGTGTTATATTATTTTTTAGAGGGGGGTGGAGCCCCCTGAGCGAGGGTTCGGGGGCAGCGCCCCCGGAAAAAAAAATTCTTCCACGGGAAACGTGACACCTACCTAGGGAAACATGTCATGTATTTAGGTGGTTTTTTGGCACATGGTTTTTTGCCGATAGTTTTTCTATTTTCGGTTAAGGAATTAGGATTGTTGGACTAATCCAAGTGATTAGATTAGGGTTTTGGATGTCGTTGGCTCCTATATGTATATTGTATTGTAAACAATGTAACACAATGTATGAATATAATATATGTTGGTTTTCCCGGTTTGGGTTTCCAGGGGAAAAATCTTTGTGTAATGTTTGTATTTGCCATTGTATCTTTTCTGTTGTTTTCTGAATATCTGTTTGCAGTAGATATTGTACAAGGTTATAATTTACATAGATGAGATTGAAAGGTACAGATCTATTTATAGGCATATGTTTACTTCTGTAATTGAAGTTCTAGCAGATCTATCTTTGAATAATTGAATTGGAACAAGCCTGTACATATAGTACATATTGATATATATATATACAGAGAGAGAGAGAGAGAGAGAGAGAGAGAGAGAAGGTATACGGATACCAGTGCAGTTATTACTGCGTACAAACTACATTAAAAGAAAATTAAAAAATGAAATAGAAACACCCACGCAGAGACGTGTTGTCATAATATTCAATAAATTTTAGAAGTTTGTTAACCTAGTATAAGGTATTAAATAAGTGTAATGCTCCATAAGCATAAGGGTTCAGAGACATTTTTTCAGAACCTTTACCGATAAAATAACTTAGACTATTGTTTAATCGCATAAACCGTAGAGAACAAAATGGTGTGAAAAGCAGAGGTGAACCGGGTTTCGGCGATTACAAACATTGAACACAAAAAACAAAAGACCACGTTGTTTGTTGAATCACGAAATGAGAAAGGACTATGGGCCCAACACTTTGTCGTTTTGGGGTTCGGGATTTCGGGTTTTACGAACACCTGACACAGAAACAAAATGAAGTAAGAAATGTCGAATTGCGAAATGAGAAAAGACTGTGGGCCCAACACTTCGGGGTTTCAGGGTTCGGGATTTCAGGGTTTAGTAGAGAAAAGGAACTCCGCACATATGTAACAAGCAAGTCCTGAATGCCGAAATATCAACCTTGCAATTAAAAGCATAATTAATTGTGCATAACTGATTACCTTGACAATCTGAGACTCCCTTCTTCTTTTTATTTCTCTGTACAGATTCCCTTAGATGATGATAATGATCTAAGAAATGTCGATGTATAAACAAGAACGACAATGACTGAGTATTCGTATATTTATGTAATGAGCTAGTAATAACATTACTAAAGTATCAATGCATGACCAGGATACACATTTAATAGGATTATATGCATATATTTGTATCTTGCTTGATACTTGTACAATAGTTTAATATTCTAGAGCCCCTTTTCTTTTGTTAAGATGTGATTCAAAAGATGTGGGCCTTTGGAAATGAATAGATTCCATACAATGCATAAAAACTCAGACCGTCCAGACAACAAATACAGAAATACAATAGAGAACAACATTCTAACTAAACCTTAGTAAAATTTCTGGAATTCGTAACGACAAAGGATAAGCAATATGGAAATCGAAATAATATAGAAGGAAGGAATCGAGTCAAAACAATTGTCCATGATGATGGTTGAATTCCATTGAGAAATCATTCAATTACAGACCCATTACTCGACAAGAATAATTGTTCATTTTTTATCCACCCCAAACAATTTTACAGCTCTTAAACTATAACCTTTCTCTCCTCTCTTCTGAACCAACACATACACCTTTCGTGTTTCTGGGTTTTAGGGCTCCTGCATCTTCTTTTCGTTCGAACTCCTGGGTCCCAAAATGCCAAAAAGGGCTTAATGATTCTAGATCGCCTCTTAGCCTCCTTTCTACCACATGAACCTGTCCTATGACCTAGGGCTCATCCACAGAGCGTGTCGGGGTTTCGTATACCAGGATTTCGCAACTTTCAGAGATGAGGGGCCTTGCCCTTTGGTTTCCTGGGTGCCAAAACTTATTCACGCTAAACGGATTTGGGGTTTCGTATATGGGGATTTCACGACTTGCGGAGACGATTGGTCTTTCCCTTTGGTTTCCCGGGTGTCGAAACGCCAAAACCTATTCATGCTAAACCGATTCGAGGTTTCATATACCGGGATTTCACGACTTGCTAAGACAAGGTGTCTTGCCCTTTGGTTTCCTGGGTGCCGAAACCTATTCAAGCTAAACTGATTCGGGGTTTCGTATACTGGTATTTCATGACTTACGAAAACAAGGGGTCTTTCCCTTTGGTTTCCCGGGTGTCGAAACGCCGACTGGAAGCCACGTGTCCCTCCGATGGATGACTGCGAACTTTAGCCACGATCAATAGTTGTGATATTTTCGAGATGATCAATGGTCGCGATCAAATCCTGGCTTTTTTCCTTTCTAGAATTTGAGCGAGTCTTCACTCTCGTTTCCTCGGTGTCCAAACCCCGGATGGGCTTGGATATTTGACACCTGTCCTCCAAAATGGATGGTCCCAATGCTTTTGAGACTTGACGAGTCCTCTTTTTTCTGTAGTTACTAGGTTTAAACCTCACGCACCTTTTCTGGATCTGACAACTCTCGCAATTTTGACACTTCTCCCCGAAGTGTCTCCACCGTTCATTTTAGCTTCTCTCCTGTGTGACCTCCCAGAGGTTAAACTCTGTGTGCCCAGATCCTTTGTTCAACTGGTCTAACGACAGTTGTGCTCCCACCTGAGATTTATCTCTTTGAATTCTCAAAGGTTCCTTCGACCTAAGTCTATATATTCCCTAAATACATATAAGTATGTTGGACTAGTTTGAGAGTTAAGGGAAGTTATAGAATTATGGAAGAATTTATCCACATAAGCTTTTATGTTCGAAGAAATCTAGACTGGCGTAATAATGTCATTATGGACAGAAATGAATCTTACCTTCTCTTAAATTCTAAGATTAAACGAAATTGAATTATGTCATAGATTTTTATTTTTTTTATGGTGAATTTGAGGTACATTACATATGGTATCAAAGAAAAACCTACAACACTGGGCCTAAACAGGGCCACATTAGATACTTAATATACATTTCGACATATGTAAAACTAATAAATTGTATGGTTTCAAACATAAAGCCCTTTCTGTTTTGTGTTGATTATGGCAGCTCAAGAAAGTGCAGAAATAAGGATGGAAGGAAATCCACAGCAAGGACCTCCGAGAGATCCAAGATAGAACAGTGATGGAATCTCACCCATGGAGGTGTTGGAAACAATGAGGAATATTATTGTTGAACTACAGGTTTTCAAGGCCGACAATGAAAAATTGAAGAAATCATAGAAGGAACATCAAGAGATAAATGAAGTCCTGATGCGTAGTATAGTAGACGATAACCATGACGAAGAAGTCAGCAAAAGGGCCTCCAAGAATTTTGGACCGAAAATAGAAAAAGGAAACAGTTCGTGTGAAGGGACACCTTCAGCTGAGGACAAAACTATACTAGACAGAAAAAGAAAACAAGTAGACCACCTTGAAGGAGAATTTAAAAAGATTAAACTAGCTACCTTTGATGGAGAATCCAGGACAGGAGAAGAAGTTGAGGCATGGTTGTTGGACATAAAAAAATACTTCCAGATATACAATTATTCCAGCAAAATGAAGGTCAAAATGGCCATCTACAATGTGAAGGGGAAGGCCAGCATTTGGTGATAGGACCTGAAATTGGCCAAGGGCCTAAAGGAGAAACAGTTGGAATGGTCAGACTTTAAGAAGTATTTCAAGAAACAATACCTTTCTGAAAGCTATTATGAAAGGAAGACGAAATAATTTTATGAGTTACGACTCATACAGATGACTATGGAGGACCTTATAAATAAATTTATGGAACTACTAAGGTTCGTAACGTACATTCGGGAGGATAAGTTAAAAATCCAGCGATTCTTAAGTTGTTTACCACAGGCCTACCGAGACAGAATTGAGTTTGACAGCCCCAAATCCTTTAGTGAGGTATTCAGGAAAGCATGAATGTGCTATGACCAGTATAAACAACGGGTAGAGTCTCCCAAGACTTGGAAGGATAAGAAGAAAAATCGAATGAACCAGCGGAAGAAGGGATACCAGCCAGCTCCTTATCAGAATGTAGCAAAAATTTTCCCAAGGAAGGATTTTGATTCCAATCATCTGAATACGCAAGGTAGCGGTAAACCCATAAACCTAGGAACAAAGAAGTTTGGGGACAACTCACGCGAGCCATTAAAGTGTTGGGAGTGTGGAGAGCCTCATCTAAGGAGGAATTTTCCACGTTTAATTGCAGCAAACATAAATGGTGTTCACAATTTGTAGGAAGCCTCGACAGTGGGAGATGTGGGAAGAAGTCTGTATCGAATAAATGCAGCCATAGATGGTCGACATGTGGACCACCAATCCTCAATGGTAGAAATTGAAGGTAAAATCAATGACACTCGAATTTCTGTTTTAATTGACCGTGGAGCTACGTTAAGTTATATTACTTCCGATGTAGTAGATTCGAATAAACTTAAGAAACTGAAGCATGCAAAATCATGTCTTGTACAACTAGCAACAGGTACTAAAAGGAAAGTAGTTGACTTTATTTATGATCTTGAGTTCGGCTTAGATGGTCAAAAGAGAAGAACCAATATGAATATCCTACCACTAGGATCTTATGATATGATTATCGGGATGGATTGGTTGGAAAAACACAAAGCAGTACTAGACTGTTATACAAAGACACTTATCTATAAAGACAATTTTGGCACTCTTAGAATAGCCCAAGGCATACCAAAACCTGTATCAGTCAAAACAGTTTCAGCGATGCAATTCAAGAAATGTATTAGAAAGGGATGTCAAGTTTATGCCATCCATGTGACGAATCTATTAGAAAAAGAAGATAAACCCAAGTTAGAAGAATTTGTTGTCCTACATAAATTAAGAGACATGTTTTTGGATGAGATACTAGAATTACCTCCTAGAAGGGAAATAGATTTCTCCATAGAATTACTACCTGGATCATCCCCTATCTCAAAATCACCCTACAGAATGAGTCTACCAGAACTAACAAAATTAAAAATACAATTACAGGAATTGTTGGACAAAGAGTATATCAAACCGAGTGTCTCGCCATGGGGAGCACCAGTCCTCTTTGTGAAAAAGAAAGATGGTACTCTAAGACTATGTATCGATTATAGACAACTGAACAAAATGACCATTAAGAACAAATACCCCTTACCAAGGATAAATGATCCATTCGATCAAGTTGGTGGGGCCAAGATATTTACAAAATTGGATTTACGATCCAGTTATCATCAAGTTAGGATAAAGGATGAGGACATAAACAAAACAGCTTTTCGAACAAGATACGAACACTACGAGTTTGTAGTCATACCTTTCGGACTCAATAATGCACCAACCAGATTTATGTGCTTGATGAACAACATTTTCAGTCAGTACTTAGACAAGTTCGTAGTAGTATTTATCAACGATATTCTGGTCTATTCTAAAATGGAGGAGGAACATGATGAACACTTAAGAATAGTACTGAAAACATTAAGGAAACACAAACTATACGCAAAATTCGACAAATGTGACTTTTATAAAAAATAAATACAATATTTAGGACATGTCATTTCCTCGGAAGGTATTTCCATAGACCCGGAAAAGATAAAATCCATTATGGAATGACCAGTACCTAAGGATGTGGCAGATATCCGGTCATTCATGGGAATCACCGGATATTATCCCAGAATTATAGAAGGGTTTTCCAAGATAGCCTATCCTATCACGACATTACAAAATAAAGGGACCAAGTTTAACTGGTCGCAAAATTGTCAAGACGGTTTTAACAAGATGAAACAATTATTGACATCGACGCCCATTTTGAAGGTAGCAGACCCAGATAAAGAATTCACAGTATGTGTCGATGCAAGTAAAGAGGGACTAGGTGGTGTTCTAACTCAGGAAGGGAACGTGATTTATTACGAGTCTCAAAAATTAAAAGAACATGAATGAAATTATGTGACTCATGACTTAGAATTGGGAGCAGTAATACCTACCTTAAAAATGTGGCAACACTATATAATGGGCAGAAAATTCCCACTATTGATGGATAATAGCGGGGTGAAATATATGTTTAACCAACCAAACCTTAATGCAAGATAAGAAAGGTGGCTAGCCTTCCTGAGAGAATTTGAATTCGAGGTCAGACATATCAAGGGTAAGGAAAATAAAGTAGTAGAGGCTTTAAGCAAAATATTCCATGGGTTATTTGAGATAAATATCAGCAGGGCAGAAAGCAATCTCGAACAAAGAATAAGGATGACAAGTATTAGCGACGAAAATTACACTAAGGTGATGGTGGAATTTCATAACAGTATTGCAAACTCAGATAAACTAGATCTAAGTATCTACAAGAAGGGACTATTACGATTTAAAAACGGACTTTACATACCATATTTAGCAGAGTTAAAATTAACTGTTTTAGACGAAGTGCATAAGAAACCATATTTTGGCCATCCAGGTTACCAGAAAACAATAACAACACTCGGAAAACTATTTTACTGGCCTAATATGAAGGGAGAAACAAAAGAGTACTTAGCTAGGTGCCAAGATTGTCAACAAGTTAAGGTCGGGCACCAACACCCATCCGACCTATTACAACCATTACCAGTACCAGAATGGAAATGGGAGACTATATCACTAGAATTTATAGCAGGTTTGCCTAAAACTCAGAAACATAATGATTCTATCATGGTTTTAATCGATAAACCAGTATGTCTGCAAACTTTATTCCTGTAAAGTCTACTTTTAGAGCTATAAACATTGCTGAAATATTCATCAAAGAAATTTTTAGACTACATGGTATTCCTAAAATGGTGGTTTCAGATAGAGACATAAAATTTACATCCGCTTTTTGCAAGGAATTGTTTGCAGGACTAAACACTAACTTGAACTTCAGTACGAGCTATCATCCACAAACGGATAGAAAGACCAAAAGAACAAACCAGATCATAGAGGATATGCTTCGCATGTATGTAAGAACAAAACTGAGAAAGTGGGAAGACTACCTGCACTTGGTAGAATTTGCATATAACAATGGGTACCAAACTTTGGCTAAGTTGAGCCCTTTCAAAATACTGTATGGAAGAAAGTGTAAAAATCCAATTAGCTGGGATAACCCGACTGAAAAACTCATGGTTGGACCAAAGATGCTCCAAGAAATGGAGAACATGGTAAGAAAGGTACAATAAAACTTGAAAATAGCACAGGACAGAAAAAAGCGTTATGCAGATCAAAAAAGGAGACACTTGGAATTTCAAGTGGTAGACCATGTTTACTTGAAGGTCAAAGCCTGAAAAATCTCACTGAAGTTAGGGAATTGTGCCAAGATGGCACCTAGGTTTTGTGGGCCCTTCAAGATACTAGCTCAAATTGGACCCATAGCATATCAACTTGCACTTCCAACTAATCTAAGAATTCATAATGTATTTCATGTTTCTTTGTTGAAAAAGTATATTCATGACCCTACTCATATGGTTGATTGGAACTTGGTGCAGGTGGAACCCGAAGGAGAGTTCCAGGTGGAACCCCTGCGCATTCTGGACTGGAGAGAAATAACACTTTAGAACAGAGTCGTCACTCAGGTAAAGGTGCAATGGAAACACTTTAGTCCTGAGGAGGCCACTTGGGAGTTGGAGGGAGATTTGCGGAAATATCATCCAACCTTGTTCCAAGAAAGGAATGAACAGTGAGGACAGTGTTTTACTGAAGGGGTAAAGAATGTGATATCCCCAGAAATAAAATATTTTTGAAATTTAAATTCATTGGAAATTTATTCTGTTTTTAGTAAATTCGAATTTGGAATTTTTTTTCCCTTTATGGAAATTCCAAATTTCGTATTTAATAATTGTAATTAATTAACATGATTGTTGGGCAGAGATCTAATTTGGCCCAACTAACTATTTGACTATGACACTTGTATGAAAAAATAATATTTTATATTGATTACAGGAGGACAAATGGAACAACCATGTTGAATTTAGCTGACCATGACTCCATGAGTGGAGAACATGTTGGAACTACCCCTAGGATGATTGTTACAAGTGGAAAATCAATGATTTGGCCATTGGAAGCCCTTGAAAATCAGGGATTTAGAAAGCTGCGAAAATCCCCAAGGGAGGGAAAAAGACCTAGGCAAAATGGATAAAGAGCATATGCGAGGAGGCAGGACGCTACCAAGTATGCTGGGGAAAGAGACTATTGATTTTTTTCTTTTTCCTTGCTATTATGAACACTGTTGAATGAGTGTGAGGCAAGACGAATCTATTGGAATTGAAGGACATTACTGAGGAGGAGTTTCCAAGTTCTCCCTCATGGATTCATGGTCAGGCTAGGGGATGAATCGGGCAAGTGGTTTTGGCTTCCCTATTCTATGGTTGGGAGGAACGTGGTTGTTCATTTTGTCTTCTCGCGAATTGGTTCAGATATGTAAATCTTCTCCTTCTTTGTTTGAATGATTTGTGTATCTGATAGTATGCATCTAATTGTGCTAAGTTGAAATAATTTCCATGGATGGCATCTATTCGTTGTAAGAGGTTTATGATCAAAGACTAAATTCTGGGAATGGTTCTTCCTGAAACTAAAATGCTAGACAAAACTATCTACAAATGAACTTGAAAGAACAAATCCACCTACAAGAGCATATTTAACTCTGAGATCAAAATTCTAGGTAGGATTGTCTATGTATAGATGAGCTTGAAAGGTACATATCTATTTATAGGCATATGTTTACTTCTGTAATTGAAGTTCTAGCATATCTATCTTTGAATAATTGAATAGGAACAAGCCTATGCATATAGTACATATATATATATATATATATATACAAAAGGTATATGGATACCAGTGCAGTTAATACTGTGTACAGACTATATTAAAAGAAAATTAATAAATGAAATAGAAAAACCCACGCAGAGACCTGTTGTCATAATATTCAACAAAAATTTAGAAGTTTGTTGCCCTAGTATAAGGTATTACAAAAGTGTAATGCTCAATAAGCATAAGGGTTCAGAGACATTTATTCAGAACCTTTACTGATAAAATAACTTAGACTATTGTTTAATGCCATAAACCGTAGAGAACAAAATGGTGTGAAAAGCAAAGGTCAACCGGGTTTCGGCAATTACAAATGTCGAACAGAAAAACAAAAGACCACGTTGTTTTCCAAATCACGAAATGCGATTAAGGACTATGGGCCCAACACTTCGGGGTTTTGGGGTTAGGGATTTTGGGGTTTACGAACACCTGACACACAAACAAAATGAAATAAGAAATGTCGAATTGCGAAATGAGAAAAGACTGTGGGCTCAACACTTCGGGGTTTTGGGGTTCGGAATTTCAGGGTTTAGTAGAGCAAAGGAAATCCATGCATATGTAACAAGAAAGTCTCGAATGCTGAAATATCAACCTTGCAATTAAAAGCATTATTAATTGTGCAGACTTGATTACTTTGACAATCTCAGACTCCCTTCTTTTTTTTATTTCTCTGTATAGATTCCCTTAGATGATGATAATGATCTAAGAAATGTTGATGTATAAACAGGAACGACAATGACTTAGTATTCATATATTTTTGTAATGAGCTATACAAGTAATAACATTACTAAAGTATCGATGCATGACCAGGATATGCATTTAATAGGATTATGTGCATATATTTGTATCTCGCTTGATACCTATACAACAGTTTAATATTCTAGAGCCCGTTTTCTTTTGTTGAGATGTGATTCAAAATATGTGGGCCTTTGGAGATGCATAGATTCCATACAATGCATAAAAACTCAGACTGTACAGACAAAAAATACGAAAATATATTAGAGAAAAACATTCTAACTAAACCTTAGTAAAATTTCTGGAATTCGTAACGAAAAAAGATAAGCAGTATGAAAATCGAAATAATGTCCAAGGAAGGAATCGAGTCAAAATAACTGTCCATGATGATGGTTGAATTCCATTGAGAATTTATTCAATTACAGACCCATTACTCGTCAAGAATGGCTGTTCTTTTTTTTTCCACCCCAAAATATTTTACATCTCTTAAACTATAACCTTTCTCTCCTTTGTTCTGAGCAAACACATACACCTTTCGTGTTTCGGGGTTTCGGGACTCCTGCATCTTCTTGTCCTTTAAACTCACGGGTCTCGAAATGGAGAAAATGGCTTAACGGTTTTGGATCACCTCTTAGCCTCCTTTCTACCACATGACCCCGTCCTGTGACCTAGGGCTCATCCACAAAGCGCGTTGGGGTTTCGTATACCAGGATTTCGTGATTTTCGGAGATGAGGGGTCTTTCCCTTTGGTTTCCCAGGTGTTGAAATGCATAAACTTATTCAGGATAAACCGATTTGGGGTTTTGTATACCGTGATTTAATGACATGTGGAGATGAGGGATCTTGCCTTTTGGTTTCCCGTGTGCCGAAACGCTGAAACCTATTGACGCTAAACCGATTCGGGGTTTCCTATACCGGGATTTCGTGACTTGTGAAGACGAGGGGTATTTCCCTTTGGTTTCCCAGGTGCCAAAACGCCGAAATCTATTCATGCTAAACCAATTTGGGGTTTCGTATAACAGGATTTTGTGACTTGCAGAGACGAGGGGTCTTTCCCTTTGGTTTCCCGGCTGTCGAAACACTGAAACCTATTCATGCTAAACCGATTCGGGGTTTCGTTTACCAGGATTTCACGACTTACGAAAATGAGGGGTCTTGCCCTTTCATTTCCTGGGTGTCGAAACGCCAACCGACAACCATGTGTCCCTCCGATGGATGGCTGGGACCTTTAGCCATGTTCAATAGTTGTGATCTTTTCGGGATGATCAATGGTCACGATCAA
Source organism: Picea engelmannii (assembly GCA_009831015.1). NCBI lineage: Eukaryota > Viridiplantae > Streptophyta > Pinopsida > Pinales > Pinaceae > Picea > Picea engelmannii. Next base: position 27,644 of record ML832895.1, read on the forward strand.
ATCCTGGCTTTCTCCTTTCAAGAATTCGAGAGAGCCTTCACTCCCGTTTCCCCAGTGTCCAAACCCCCGATGGGCTTGGATCTTTGACACCTGTCCTCCAAAATGGATGGTCACGATGCTTTCGAGACTTGACGAGTCCTCTTCCTTCTGTCGTTACGAGGTTTAAACCTCGTGCACCTTTTCTGGATCCGACGACTCTCACAATTTTGGAACTTCTCCCCGAAGTGTCTCCACTATTCATTTTAGCTTCTCTCCTACGCGACGTCCCAGAGGTTAAAATCTGTGCACCTAGATCCTTTCTCCAACTGGTCTAACGATAGTTGTGCTCCTACTTGAGCTTTATCTCTCTAAATTCTCAAAGGTTCCTTCGACCTAAGTTTAGATATTTCTTAAATACATATAAGTATGTTGGAGTAGTTTGAGAGTTAAGGGAAGTGATAGAATTATGGAAGAATTTATCCACATAAGATTTTATGTTCGATGTAAACTAGACTGGCGTAATAATTTCATTATGGACAGAAATGAATCTTACCTTCTCTTAAATTCTAAGCTTAAACAAAATTGAATTATTTCATAGATTTATTTTTTTATGGTGAATTTGATGTACATTACATTAACCCTTAGAGCCCTTCGGACTTCGCGGGTCCGACGAATTGAGCATATTCGTCGCACAAGAGGTTATTTCCCCAAAGTCTTGAAGTCTCGAACTTAATCTGGACCATAGATCTGAGGATGCCTAATAACTATCTCGTCCATCAGATCTACGATATAGTGAGCCTGACGTTGACCCCTTTGGGAGGATAGAGGTTTGGTAACACCAAAACCCCTGAAGTCCCGAAGTCCGGAAGTTAATGTGGACCATGGATCTAAGGATCCTTTGGGATCCCTCATGACTTTTCGATCATGGGGACACATGTATTATGTCGAAATCACATGGGGGCCCATGTGTCGAGTGACGGTGTTGTCAGGTGTCCCTCTTGGAGTGGTACACACTAGGACCCAAGGGACCCCTGAATGGAATTAAGGAGTCATAGATCTCTGGGGTGACGTATATACTTTTGGACCATCAGATTGAGGTTGTGGTCAGCTCGACATTAACCGAATTCGAGAGAAAAGAGGAGTTTTCATCGCAAAACTCCCGAAGAGCCGGGACCCGAAGCAGATCTGATTCGTCCAAGCTAGAGGGACAGGTGTCGTTAGATCCTGCACTATAGAGAGAAGTCACTCTGGGAGAATCGAAGTGTGAAGGCATGAGTGTTTTCGAAGGACGGAGTCTCAAAGTCATCCCAACCATCTGTTGGAAAGGGACGCATGGAAGAAGATCTGTTATTTCAGAGTGTTAAATTTAAAGAATCTCCAAGAGCCATTCGCCGGGAAGATGGAAAAGACCCTAGCTGAGATCTAGGGCCCCCAGTGCACTCCTGGGGTACTTGGTCTAGGACCAAACAATCAGTGCCATGGAAAAATACCCTTGTTAGGGCCCCCAGTATATGACTGGGGTTATTTGTTTGGGACCAAGCAACAAAAGACCCTTGTTAGGGCCCCCAGTATACGACTGGGGTTCTTGGTCTTGGACCAAGAAGTATAGACCCTTGTTAGGGCCCCCAGTATATGACTAGGGTTATTGGTCTGGGACCAAGCAGTTAAAGCCCCTAGATATGTCTAGGGCCCCTGGACATGGTCCAAGGTACCCATGCCTGGGGCATGGGTTGATCCTTGGTCTTGTACCTTGGTGGATAAGACCCCATAAATGTTTTGGGGAAACTTGATCTTCGATCAGGTACTTTGTTGGTGCATAACCCTCCTTGAAGGTGGGCATGACCACATAAGGGATGTGTTCCATATGCAATGATGATAAAGTAATAAGGTCACCTTGAAAATGAATGAAAAAGTATTGCCACCTTGTAAACCCTCTTAAACCCTCCCTTACCCTTGCTTATGTTGGTTTGGGGTTTTATGTTGTTTTTGTCTTAAGGGTTAAATAAAGTTTAAATTAAAATGTTAATTATACCATGTTTAAATTATTTAATTTAAACATGATATTTTTAATAATAATTATTTTAATTTAGTTTATTTATACCGTATCCTAAACTATAAATTAAACCCCCCCCTACCCCTCACAACTTACTGTATTATTGTTATGCTCTTATGCTTCTAGTGTGACTGGATCCTTTCTATTTTGTTGCGGCCCGCCTCTCCTTTTGTTGTTGAAACTTTTTGCTGGTATTATTGTGGCTCCCTTTTTAGGACAGTGATGTGGTGTGTCTCCCCTTGAGGGCTAGTAGGTGTGGCCTCTCTACTGTTGTGGGGTGCTAGTAGGAGAGACCTCTCTTCTGTTGTGGGGTGCTGGTAGTTGCAGCCTCTTTTCTACCTATACTGTGACTGTGGGTGCGACCCTTCTCCTCTATTGTTGTGTGACTGTGGGTGTGGCCCTTATCCTCTGTTGTGGTGTGACTGTGGGTGTGGCCCTCTCTTCTTTTGTGGGGTGACTGAAGTTCTGTTTAGACCATGACCTCTATCTTTGAGCCCTTGGATTTCCTTAAGCTACCTTTTGTGAGGGTTTTATCCACATAAGTGATGTGTGAGGGTTTGAGTGATTCACCTACTATTTTTGTGATGGTTTGACTGTGTGAAGTATTTGTGGCCATATCCCCTTGGTGGCAAGAAATTTCATATATCTCTTGGAAAGAGATCCAACCTATATGGTGGATCTATGAAGTGGACTTTGTCTGAGCATAATTACAAATGGTTCTGAATCTCTAGTGTTGGCTGTGAAATCTACATAGGTAAGACTTTAGGGAAAGGTAAGTTATCTATTCAGTGTAACATTATCAGATCTGAATTTTTCTTTGAGTTGTATTTTGTTTGATCTATCTAGATTTATGTATCAACATTGAATGTTATCAGATCTAGATTGTTTACTAAGTTTGGTTCATATTTTGTTTCTGATATGCAGATCTGTATGAGATTTATCCCAACTTATAGATCAAAACTAATGTGTGTTCTAGATATGCTCTTTAACTAAATAACTAAAGTATTTTAGATCTGAGCGCACATGTTTATTTTCTTTGTTCAAGTAGTGTAGACTTGTTTTCTGGATATAAGATCTAGTTGTTTTTCTCACTGAAAATTAAAAGACACTTTTGTTCTGCTTTACTGCCCTAATTCTAACATGGAATCAGAGCTAAGGGTGTGAACAGAGCTCAAGGATCTAATATTGAGCCTACACAGATCCACTTTGTTAGGGTTGTTTTGTAGATTTCATTCGTCTAAACTAACTCATATCTAAGCATGGTTTCTTCATCAGTTAAAGATGAAGACAGACTTGTAAGGGTTGCAAAATTTAATGCTTGGAAATACAGAATAATAAACATTCTTGAAGAGAATGATCTAGAAGATTTTATCTCTAGGGAGATTGAAGAACCTACCACAAACACAGCAAGGGCAACATATAAAAGAAAACACACCAAGGCTAAAAGAACCATCTTTGATTCTACTAAGGACAACATCATGCCCATCATTAGTCATCTAAGTACTGCCAAAGATTGTTTTGATGCTTTGGAAAACCTCTATGAGAAGAAGGCACCTACTCGGAAAATATTTTTCAAGAAACAATTACGTACTTTGAAAATGGGAAAGGATGATACAGTTGCCACCTTCTTCTCCAAAATTGCTCAAACCAAAGATCAACTTATTGCAATAGGAGTTCCAATAGATGATGATGACCTTGTTCAAATAGCTTTTGATGGAATTCCTGATGCTTGGGGAGTTTTTCTTGCATCCGTGAATGGAAGAGAATCCCAACCTAATTTTGAAAGATTGTGGCATGACTGCTTAGAAGAAGAAGGAAGACTAAACAACATAAATGACTATCCAATTCTAAAAGATCACGCCCTTGCAGCAAAGACCAAGAAATGGAGGAAGTTCCTTAAGTCAAAAGGCAAAGGTAAGAAACCTTAAGGTAAGCTATATCATCTCAATCCTCATTTATCTAAAGTTAAATGTTTTAACTGCAATAAGCTAGGACATTATGCAAAAGATTGTAGGAGTCCTCCCTCTCAGCAGAAAAGAAGAGGAAGATTTCAATCCTCAGTTGCCACTGAAGAGGCTAAATGTAGTGTCCCCAAGGCCGAGCCCCATTACAGATCATGCTAGATGCAAAGAATTGTAAATATGTTCTATAGGCTGGTGAGCCAATTTTTGTATAAGTTGTAGGCTTATGTGTTTTGTTAGGCCAGGGAGCCTAAGTGTTGAAGGCCAGGAGCCTGTGATATACTTGTATGTATGCAGGTCAATTAATAAAATATAAATACTGCCAGTGCAGACCGACCACGATGAATGAGTGATGGGGGACTGAGCGTCCACAGATTGGGCAAGGGATCAAGGGGCTGGAAGGTGGGAAAGGAGCTGAGTAAGGAGCTTAGGGGCTAAGCCTAGGGGGCTTAGGCCTGGAATAA
>ML832895.1:32200-57503 GCA_009831015.1 Picea engelmannii
CTTAGCACAATTAGATGCATACTATCAGATACATGAATCATTCAAACAAAGAAGGAGAAGATTTACATATTTGTAATCAATTATTTCATGCAAAATAGGCTCTTTTCTTTTCATTCCCTTGATAACTAACCTGAAATCAAATGAAGCATAACTACAGAATAATCATTGGCAGGGATGATTTTAGGGGCTAAATTTCGCTCACGGGCTAATTTTCCATGGTTTTTCCCAAAAACTTATTCCCTATTTTAAAAATTATTCGTCCAAATTCTAGAGGATAAAATTATTTTACCTTAAAAATCACCAAAATTTTATACAAACTATATAAATCCTTAGAAATTTGAATATTTTTACAAAAATATCACCAAACATTCATAGTTGGAATATGAAGGATTAGTAATATTTGCCAAGGTTTCTACATTTCAAAATAATTTTCCATCCTTAAAATCATCCCTGATCATTGGGCAGTATTCAAATAAGGCAAGTTCAATCAAGAAAATTAACCAAGCACATACATATATGCTTGCTCTTGTTTACCTAGCCAGTCCTGGATGTCTAAATCATTGGGCGACACACTTCCACCAACTCGATATCCAAATCATTGGGAGACACCAACAAATAAGGCAAGTTCAATCAATAAAATTAACCAAGCACATACATATTACCTAGCCAATCCTTGATATCCAAATCATTGTATATCACACTTCCCCCAACTTGATATCCAAATCATTGGGCAGAACCAACATTCCGAGTGCCTACTAATATTCTTCCAAGCACTAAAGAAGAAAATATTATGAAAAGGAAAACATAGTGAGTTGTGGCTTGACATCCTAAATCGATAAAGAACAGAAAAACTGAAGCAAATATGAAATTGACTAACTTGATTTCTTTGGTGTCTATGTATTGTGCTCGCATTGTCTAACAGATGACTATGTATATCTATCTAGATAAAGTAATACAAATAGTAATACAAATACCGAGAGGAAAGTTAGTTCTTACCCATTACACGGCTCAACTCTAAACCGCTTGTTCAGCCAATAATGGAAAGAGCATTTCTCTGATTCTCAATAGTAGTGGAGTCGTATTCTTGAATTTGGGGGTCATACACAGTCTTCTCTTCAATTTTTTGTAGGTATCGAGCATACACTACATCTTTTCCATGCGTCCACCAAAGCTCAATAAGCGTCAAGATTGTAAAACACTGGAATTATAGGAACCCTACAAAATAATGGAAACCCAGACAAAAAAGTGTGAGAGATTTAATATTTACTTGCACAAAAATAGATGTGATAAACTTTGTTACTGGATTCACCAATATAGTGTACAAAAACCATTTCCGATCCACACAAGTAACCTAGAATCATTGAATGGAACTGGAAAGCACACCAGAAACTGCACCATTTCCCCACAAACTGCAAGCCAGAAAATAAGTACAAATAGACCCCACAAACTCCAATCCAAAAAAATAGTAGAAATAGACCTCACAACTGCAGATTTAAGGATAGCTTGTAAAGTTCCACTATTGTTTTTATTTGCAGAAATAGGCATCTCATCCTAGCGATTTAATCCAACAAAAAAATATGTCCGATTTTCGTCAAAAATTGTTTGCGATGCCTCTCTCTTCTGCGGGATTTTCGTCCAAAATTGAAACTATATTTCCAAAGGTGAGAGCATAAGAGGCACCGAAGCATAGGAATAGCAAAATAAGAATAGAATCCACCTCAATACGAGGCATAGGTAAAAACATGAGCAAGGATAACATGGATGAAGGTAGAGTGGTTTAGTCATCTTCAACTACAGAAACACTAATCTCAGAAACTATCTGCAAGTTGTTTGAAGGAGTAGCATCTATAGAAATGGCAGGTTGAACCACTATGTATTCTACATCTACCAACAAAGGTAGAAAAATTGGAGAAACGACCTTGCAGGGTCAGCAGAGCTGCAACAACCTTTTCTCTGCAGGACTCAATGGCTCAGGCACAGAGTATGCGTGCAGAGTGTTGGGTTATGAAAAAGGTATAAATATCTTCCTTTTGTCAACAGTTTATGATATCATTCTGATTGACTTTTCAATTAATTAGGAATAAATAGGAAAGAACATGATTAATATATCTCTTAGAGTTGTTATTTAAGTTTTATTAAATAGATTCTAAATTACGATTGGAATGGTTTGATTTTGCTACAGAATTGGATAAAATAGCTGTCAAAGATAACCCAAAGAGATTTGGGTATGCACGACCTGTTTGAAATTGAAGACTTTTTAGGCGTAAAGTAGTTTTTGAAACAATCAATTCTCTATGATGTAATTTTATAATAGTAAAGAAATCCTGAGGATATTTCGATCCTCGGGATAGCTTGATTTAAGCAAAATATTGTAATATGTAAGAGGGTAATAGATCCAGAAAAGGATAGGAGAAAAACCGCATTTTAAGGATTCATATTCAGAATTGCCCCGCGTGAGCAGTTGTTGTAAATGTTTAACCAACTATGGAATCAATGAAAGTTTTGAGTGTTTTTATCATTCCTGCGTTCCGAGTTTCTCGTAACAGTACTTCTGAAGACCGAGGGCCCTGCCTGAAGAAGCTACTGTCTCATTCTATAATTGTATCAGTTCAGAGTTTCATTTCTATTTTGTCATTTAGATCTCTTTTAATTGCATGAACGTATCAATGAATTGATGATTGTTTGCAGAAGACAGGCATTTCCTTGAGTATTCATGATTGTTGTTATGATTTCCATTTCTAAAGATTATTGCTTGACAGTTCCTCACATTTTCATCTGTGTTGTTCCTTTTCTTTAGATTTACAATTGTTGTTCCTTTCGATTAAAGTTACATTATCTGTCCTTTCAATTAAGGTTACGATAGTTGTTCCTTTTTGTTAAATTTACATTAGATGTCCTTTTCAATTAGAATACAGTTGTTATTTCTTTCATAGATAGAATAATTCGCTATTTCCTTTTCAGTAATTAGAATTCATCATTGATAGATTAAATCTTCAAGTCTTTTCTTAAATTCAGTTACTTCTTTATAGTTAAGTGAATTCAATTATATTAATTAGTTCCTTTTCATTTTACAACATCTTAGTGACCAAATTTCAATTTTATTTAGTTCTTAGAATTTTTGGTGAACGTTTTTGGAACTTGATTGTTGATGAACTCAGATCTGGTTTAGCTACATGATTTTAAGTTACCTACATAAACTTTTCTGATATTCTTGAGATAAAAGACGAACCCCTGGGTTGATAAATTAATGTTAAACTAAGGTTGTTTTTAGGACATCTTTAGAGCCCAACATTTTGGCTCCGTTGCCGGGGAGAATGTAAAAGGTAGCATAGGTTGTATCTCTGGAGGACCAGGTATTGAAGACGGAAGGTAAGAACCTATGCAGGTAATAAGTAAAATGCTTATGCCAACACTTACCTCTAGTTGACACTTAAAAGGTTTCATAGTTGTTTCTTTTGTTGAAATCTATTTTGTTGTTGTGTGAAGTGTGTGTGACTAGAAAGAAGGATCTTGAAAAACATAAACCCCCACCAAAAACTACCAAAACCTAGGGTCTGATGATCCCTGGAAGAAGCACTTTCATAGACGAAATCATTAAAAAGAGTGAATCCCAAGCTTCGGTTGGACCTAGGAAAGGATCCATCCAAACCCCTTAGGTAGTCGTTTCACCAACTACAGCCCACGTTGAGATTCATAGTAAAACTGAAGGGACTGAGCAAAGTTTTCAGAGTACAGATCTGCCACCGCTCAAACCATTAGAAGAGAGAAGCTCTAATAATATAGAGGAAGGACCAGGAGAAACTAGCGGGGTTGCCAAGGCATACCCACCACCACCACCACCTGATCCTGAGTCTCCTGCAAAAGAAGAAAGCATACCCAAAATCCCAGATAAAGGGAGTGCAATCAAACTCCTTGAAAGACAAAATAATCAACAATTTCAAATACAATACCCAGATCAAGAACTTCCTGAAAATTTTTGTCACATTTTCAAGCAAATGGCACAAGAAAATCAACAACAACCCCAGACCTCCACGTTGGAGTATCCAATAGTTGATCCAATTTCCAATGCCCGCATGAAAGAAATCCCCTAACAACACCTGCCAACCTTCCATTTATTGATTTCAGAAGATCTTGACACATTTCTATTCAAATTTGATGTCCTATGTAGAGAATATGACTACACCTTTGAACCCCAAAAATTAAAACTATTCCCCTCTACCTTGAAGGGAGCAGCCCTACGGTGGTTCATGGGATTGGGAGGTGGAACCATCAATTCATGGGACCATATGAAACAAACCTTCTTGTTAAAATATCAGGTTTATTGTAGAACCAGAGACCTAAAAGATGAAATCTTTCAAATGACTGCAAAAGAAAATGAATCATTAGAAGAATATGTCGAAAGATTTCAGTATAACTTGCAAAGATCACCCTACGGTACATTACTAGGTGAAGTACTCAAAGAAACTCTGATTAAGGGTATGAAAGATGAATGGGTAGAAACATTGAATCTAATGGGGAAAGGTGAGATTTATCAGGAAACTTATAAAGACATTGTTCCATTGTGTATCAGGTGATCATGAGGAAGTACACGGACCAGATCAGGAATGTGGACATCCCTCACAAGAAATAACAATATCTATAGTGGGGGCCTTACGTGAGTTGAAGTTGGTAATCTCCTAGAAAATTTTAAAACAGATATTTTAAGCACTCTAACTACACAATTGGATGTATTGCAGGCCAAACAAAAAAAGGTAGAGGCAGAGAAGACCTTGGCTATATTTTTCCATAAGTGTAGAAAGAAACATGGTCCAAGAGAATGCCCCTTGGATATAGTGCGGGTCTATGCTATTTGCGCCAAGGATCATGACATAGAAGACTTCCCATCACTCCTTGGATTGAAAGTTGTGTTCAAAGAGGCAGAAGATGAAGCATAACCATTATATCTGATGTCTCAACACCGTTAGTGGTAGTCTCGACCTCAAAATACATTTCAGGACCCTTCCTCTTTCTTTCCTGGACAGTACAATCAATAGAAAAATGTTGGCAGCACATGGTAGGGCCAACCATTTACTAATCAGAACTGGCAGCCCCAACAGTACCCACTTGCAATCCCCACTTGGAAAAACCAGCCTGCCACAAACCCCAACTGGGAAAATCAACCAACTACAAGTTCCAATTGGCCAAATTTGCAATACCCCACCTCATCCTGAACAAAATTCGAATAATACCTACCCTCCACAATGGCCTAACTCGACTGCCCAAAACTCAAATTGGAACCAAAACTGGCAGTGCCCCATGGGGATGAATAATCAACCTATGGGGATGACTTCTCAAACCCAACCTTCGTTACAAACTCCACTCCCATTGCCCCAATCACAATTGCACCCTCAATTACCTGCCCAACCCCACCCGAATCCTGATAATATACCAGCTCAGCTCATCTAGATTATGGAAAGTGGAGAAGGGGAAATCAATCCAGTAGGGTGCAATGAACTTCAGTTAAGATGAGGGCGCATCATCTCTCCCGAACAAAATGACGTAACCCAAGAACAAGGGAATGAAAATCAACCAACAGGAACACCCTCTATTGTGATAATAATAGAATAAATCAGGCAAAGGGGGGACACAATCGAATCACAAGACTCTGATAAGGATACAATTCCCTCCCCTTCGTTCCTCGAAAGACTAATGATAGCGAAACCAACCATATATCCTGACTTCAACGTTGTAGGGGAACTTAGGAATTTATACATCAAAATTACACTCCTGCAATACCTGCAAGACATACCGATCTATGCAAAGACAATCAAGGAGTTATGTGGGAGAAATCGCGTCAGAAAAATAAAAAATTCCTCATCACCAGTTCATGTAGTGGGAGCCTTATCTGGTCTAATTTTGAGTAGAGAAACACCAGTTAAATATGAAAATCTAGGGAACCCCATAGTAATAGTACAGATTCAAGGTTGTTCCTTTCCAAATACCTTAGTCGATTTGGGGGTGGCCATCAACATTCTAACTATGGAAACCTGCAACGCCTTGGGATTTCACTATTTCAACCCAACCCCGATTATGTTGCAATTGGTCGATCGATCAGTGGTCAAACCACTGGGTACACTACATGATATATCCATTTCAGTTGATTCCTGGGAATATCCCGCATATTTTCTCATCATCAACCCAAAAAGTGGACTTGAATGGCATCCACTAATATTGGGTAGACCATGGCTCACAACAATTGATGCATACATAGGCTGTCGATCGGGTACAATGACAATTGCGAGAGGAGGTGTTACAAGGAATCTCATCTTATACCCTCCTGCCAAACCCAATCCAACGTCATATATCCGCAATTTCCACCTCCACGATATCCATAGAAGGATCTGCGTGCCCCACTCACGATGGAAGAATCCCTCAAGCACAAGAATAAGCTAGAGGATGATTTAATCAGTGGGTTTCTTAACAACCCAATTGCTATAAGTAATCCAACGTGCCATATGCTCCAAGATGTTCTAGACTGTGAAGCACAGGGAGACCCCCTGGAAGATTTAATGGAACAACAAATTCCAACTACTATTGTCCACAACAACAAACCCGTCAAGATCGCACCAGGGAAGTCTCTGAACATTAATGCCAACCTAGAAGAACAACAACAATAAATGAGAATCCAAACCCTCTCTAAATACCAGAAAGCTTTTTTCTGGGAGTACTCTAATATGAAAGGCATTGACCCACAACTCTACACGCACCACATTTATATTGAGAAAGACTCTCGACCTATCCGATAACCGCAAAGAAGGCTGAATCCCCACCTCAGAGATATTGTTAAAGAAGATCTACAAAAGTTGTTGGACACAGATTTTATATACCCTATCTCAGATAGTAGATGGGTTTCCCGATTAGTCATCGTCCCAAACAAAAAAGGGAAGTGGCGAATCTACGTTGATTACAGGTAACTAAACAAAGCTACTCAAAAAGATCATTTTCCATTACCTTTCATCGATCAGGTCCTAGATACCTTGGCAGGGAAGAAATTCTTCTCTTTCCTAGACGGTTTCAGCAGCTACAATCAGATCCAGATTACCCCAGAAGATCAGGATAAAACGACATTCACATGTCCTTGGGGTAACTTTGCCTACAAGGTATTTCCCTTCGGACTTTGTAATGCTACAACTACATTCCAAAGGGCCATTCTGAGCATATTCAACAATCTGATTAGAGAAGGGCTCGATGTCTACATGGATGATTTTACTCTGTATGGCGATGATTTCGATCAAGCCTTGACTAATATGAAAAAGGTATTAGAACGGTGCATCGCTACCAGGTTGTGCTTAAGCCACAAAAAATGTCACATGATAATGACAGAAGGTGTGGTATTAGGGAATTACATTTATGCAGATGGAATTACAGTAGATCCAGTAAAAATTGAGGTAATACTTAATCTACCTACTCCACACACACAAACTGAGGTACACAGTTTTCTTGGTGCTTCAGGATATTATCGCATATTTATGCCAAATTTTTAAAAAATTGTTGCACCCCTACATGCTTTAACTGGTAATGTAGAATTCAAATGGTCTGACAAATGTGACGTGGCTTTTGTAGGGCTCAAGAAATTGATCTCAACAACACCAGTATTGAGAGGGGCAAATTGGGAGATACCATTTCAGATCTCAATCGATTCCTCAGACATTGCCATAGGTGTTGTTCTGGGATAGGAAGAAGAAAAGAAACCCTACGCCATTTATTTCATTAGCAAGAATCTAACTCCAACCGAACTTAAGTATACAATAACAAAGAAAGAGTTCTTAGATATTAGACATGCCATCAATAAATTTCGTCATTATATAACAGACTATCCAGTTACCTTGTATATTGATCATTCTGTCATTAGATATCTAGCTAATAAACCAATTACTAATGGATGGGTCACTTGATGGTTTTTATTATTGCAGGAATTTGATATCACCATCAAAGATCAACCTGGGAGAGAAAACCTTGTCGCAGACTTCCTATCCCGATTCCCAAAAATAGACAACTTATTAACAACTGAGGATCAATTCCCAAATGGGCATCTATTTGTTGTCGACACAAAGCCACCATGGTACGTTGATGTAGAAAACTATCTAGCAGTGGGAAGATTACCGACACATTTATCATCCAAGGAAAGACAATTGATCGTCCAGCGTAGCGGACGATTCACTTGGATTAGTGGATATCTTTTCCACCCAGGAGCTGATCTTCAGATCCAACGATGCGTACGAGAGGACAAAATCTATGACATACTGAAAGTAGGACATGACGAGCCCTGTGGGGGGAATTTTGCAGATCGCAGGACTAGAGACAAAATCCTACAGATGGGCTATTATTGGCCTTCAATATTTAGAGATTCTAAGAAATATGTCCAGACATGCGACAACTGCCAGTGGATGGGGAAACCAGGTCAGCATGATGAAATGCCCTTGAAAACACAACTAGTCACAGAACCATTTGAATGGGCACTGGACTTCATCGGCCCCTTTAATCCAAAGTCAAATCAAAAGGCCTATATTCTCGTCGCAACGGATTACATGATCAAATGGGTAGATTCGAAAGCTTTATCAAATGCAATAGAAGAAGTAATCATCAAATTCCTTTTCAAATTGTTTGTACAGTATGGACTACCCAGAGAAATAATTACTGATGGAGGGTCAAAATTTGCAGGTCATAGAATCACTGCCACTCTCGACAGCTATCACATTAAGCACAGAGTTACTTCTCCATACCACCCATGGGAAATTGAGCAAGTAGAAAGAACCAATAAGGTCCTAGAGGCAATTATGACGAAGATTGTCTCAACAAACCGACAGAATTGGGCTACTGATCTCCCAAATGCCTTATGGCCTTATCGTAAAACCTGGCATAGAACCACTGGCTACTCTCCTTACCATCTAGTCTATGGTAAAGAACCCATCTCCCCAATCAAATTCGAGATCAAAACCCTAAGGATGGCCCAGGAAATCGAACTAAATCTTACAGAAGCACATAAATGACACCTTCAACAACTCAATGAACTGGATGATGCACGCTTGTCTGTTGTAGATCACACAACTATCATTCAGCAGCAGAGAGCAACTTGGCATGACAAGCATATCAAGAAAAAATCATTCAATAAAGGTGATTGGGCGCTTCTCTATGATTCAAGATTTCAGGACTTCCCCGAGAAATTACAGACACGATGGCTAGGGTTGTATGAAATTAACAGAGTCCATGATAATGGCACAGTTACTTTGAGCACCATCGATGGGTCTGGATCACCCTTTCTGGTCAATGGAAACCGACTGCGACTTTACCACAAACCACCTTCAAAAGATTCTTTCTATCAAGAGGTAAGCAAAGACCCTACTGTGTAGATTCTGGTTGGCTGGGAAGGTAACCCAACCACCCCAACCCCATGAAAGATGTATTCTATGTATATTGTACATAAATTATACATAGTTTTCCAACTGAGTGGTTAGTTTTTCTTTATTTTATGAAAAGTCATCTAGGAAACAAGAATCAATATAGATAACTATAATTAGCACCTTCTACTATTCCTTACTCCCGTTTTGTTTTATCATACAGACTCTGTCTTTTACATATCCACAACTGTTGTTCCTTTTTCACACAATTGTTTTTCCTTTGTGAATGAAACAATTGTTGTTCCTTTTTCGCACCTCTGTTGTTCCTTTTTGAACGAAGCAACTACTATTCCTTTTTCACACAATTGTTGTTCCTTTCTGAATGAAAGAACTGTTGTTTCTTTTTCGCACAATTTTTCTTCCTTTGTGAACGAAACAACTGTTGTTCCTTTTTCGCGCTATTGTTGTTCCTTTGTGAACGAAACAACTGTTGTTCCTTTTTCATGCATATGTTGTTCCTTTGTGAATGAAACAATTGTTGTTCCTTTTTCGGGCAATTGTTGTTCCTTTGTGAACGCAACAACTATTGTTCCTTTTTCACGCAATTGTGGTTCCTTTGTAAACGAAACAACTGCTATTCCTTTTTCGTGTGCCTGTTGTTCCTTTTTGAACGGAACAATTGTTGTTCCCTTCTTTACTATTCAAATGCTAGCCATTCCTCCGTAAGTGCGGCTTTCATCAATTAATTTTAACCAACACCATTTCTAATCATCATTACAATGATCTGTCATTATTTTGTGGATGATACCTCACACCTTATCAAAAATCTTTTTGAGGATTTATCTCTCCAAAATATCTTAAACCTTGTTCATAATCGATTACCACCATAAGTTGTTTCTTTCCCTTATATATACAAATATACCTGAATGATATCCTGGCTCTATATTATAGGAAGACTTCAACACACTTTTACTTGGCATCTCTATACTTCCTTATACCATCCGTTACTCTTAAGGAGTAGATGAGCCTCCCTAAATGAACACTTATAATATATATATATATATATATATATATAATAATAAAATTCTCCCATAAAGAATAAGGGGTCTCATCATGACCCAACCTACCACAATCATAGGATACTAACGAAAGTGACATTCCCACTATGGCTACCACACCAGGGCAATGGCCTTTGACACTTTTTGTCAAAGGACAAGAGGTCTCATCACGAGCTGGCTTGTTCACTTACGTTACAATCTAGTGAGTGGCATTATCATCATATGGCCACCAAACCAGGATATTGGTCTTCTTGGGAAAAGACAATTCAAATATTTATTAAAAAAATATATGTATATATACAAATAAAAAAATTATATTCAATAAGATTTAAAAAAAAAGAAAAGAATAGGGGGTCTCATCATGAGCCAACCTACCACGATCATAGGACACTAACAAAAGTGACATTCCCACTATGACTACCACACCAGGGTAATGGCCTTTGAAACTTTTTTGTCAAAGGACAAGAGGTCTCATCACGAGCTGGCTTGTTCACTTACGTTACAATCTAGTGAGTGGCATTATCACCATCTGGCTACCAAACCAAGATAATGGTCTTTTTGAAAAAAATAAAAATAAAAAAAATTATTTGTATGTTTATGAAGGATAAAGGCTCATCTATGGGTTAAAAGGAAACCCTGTCGAGGCTATGAACGCCTACGGGTAGCAGTGGCTCTGCCTATGGTACGGAAGATTATCTCAAAATACCAAGTTTTTGTGTGTCTCTAGATCTCCTTTACTCAATTAATGAGGCTATCATATCAGTTATACTCAATCACTAGAAAAGTAATAATATTATGTTTTGTGGACTAAAAATAAAATAAAATGAACAAGATTTAATTTATTTTTGATTGATCTCTCTGTAAAATCATTTTTGCACATAGGTATAATGACTTTACAAATTCTACACATCAAACGACTATCGTTTAAATGATTTTTTTGGTGCCATGTGTTATTTTGAAAATTATATGTGGTTATCCCTATCGACGGGAGCGACGCAATCATTACCTCTTATCTGAAAGTACCCGAATTCATTGCTTCTAGCTACATTGACGGTCGAGGACTACCTCTACATTAATGAGGGGGATGCTCGACACACTTCCTGACTAGCCGTAATGATTGCAATTAATACAAAACCCATGTCTTTATACAATTGTCGTCACTGATATTTTCCATTTTTGGCATATGTTTTTCCAAAGCCGGTCTAACCAAATTCGTAAACAGGAACGATAGTCGTTTTTTCTTCTCACAGAAATATGGGTGGTAGAAGTGTGCACAGAGAGCCGACATTACTCCGGGTTATAGATCAGGAAAAATAAATCCTACATCGCCTAGGCTGAACCGAATACTTCAACCGTTTGCAAGGGGATGACACAAATATCACACTGGAATTCTTTCAAAACCTGCAAGGAGAAATCTCTATGGTGTAGGGTATACGAATACTAGTTACCTCGAAAATCATAGCAGAGGTCACAGGCCTCTCTAACACAGGTAGTCAATGGACAGGGAAATACACAAAGCTGAAAGACACTATGGAATCCTTCACAGAACCTGGAGAGGAATTGGACAAAAAAGGAAAAGGACTAAATCCTAACACCCTCAATGAACTATGGAAGGAATTGGTAGGGATAGTTCAATGCTACATCACCTGCGATGGACGATACAATGTACTTCGGCCACGCCATCTTAAATTGTTGGAAGCCTTGAAGCAATGGTTAGTAATCAACCTTCCTTTCTTCCTAGATACTGTATTACATGAAGTCGCTCTAAGGACACAAAAGTCCAAAGATCCTGTTACTATTATTATACATCATAAGCTAGTTAAATTGATAGTGGATAAAGCACTGAGTCAAACTCAGTTGACTTGGGAAACTTTGATTGAGGGCAATAGACCCCCACAATTGGAGCAGGTGACCACCACCCAAAGGGGAATTTCACCACCTCAAATTGAGGTTGAACCAAAACCTGCCCAAATCATTGAGGGAAATATTTCACCACCTCAAATTGAAGTTGAACCAGAACCTTCTCAAATCATTGAGGCCAGTAGACTTCCACAACTGGAGTGGGAAACTACCACCCAAAGAGAAACTCCAGTTCCCCAAACTGAAGTTGAATTAGACTCTGCTCAAATTACTGAGGCCTAGACCTCACAGACACATGTGGTAACAAAAAGAAACAAGAGAACAATGGTTTCTCTTAGATCCCCCCCTAGGACAAGGAAGAGAAGAAAAAAAATAAGGGAAATAACTGAAGCAGTTCAGGATGCAATAGAGCACCATGAAGAACCTCAGAATGTCATGGAACAACCTTTACAAGAAAACATTCAAGACATTGACCAAGCAGGGAAAACATCACAAAAAGATAATCAGGGAGACACCCAACCTGCATCAAAGCACATGGAAAAACACTTTTTTAAGAGTTATGAGATAGAAATGGCTCAGGTTCTGGGGAACTTAGGAACCTCAACTGATAGAGGTAAGGATAATCTGGAAAAAAACCTAGAACCAAGGTCCTCTTCAAAACTTGTTGAAGACTTTCCTGACATCGAAATGTCCTTTCTAGATGACACAACACAAGAGGAATATATTTTTGAAGAAACAAACCCCCTTGAATAGATAGAGCACTTGGAAGAAATAGAGGGACAACCATCTACTAAACGAAATGAAGAGGACCTTGAGATCCCCCATAGACAGAAATCAACCAAAAACTAGAAACAAATTAGGAAGTTAAAGAAAGAAAACAAAGTGTTGAAGAAGAAGGCTAAGAGATCTATAAGATTAAAGCAGAAAGTGGGAAAGCTCAAGGAGATTATCAAAGAATTGAGAAAATAGTTGGAACTAGCAAACATGATCCACAAGAGAAAGAAAAACAAAAAGGGAAGAATTCAAGGAAGAAACCCTCTTCCTAGGAAAGCAGCTAGTAAAACTTCTATAGGAATACAGATAGATCCTGAGGAATTAATGGTAGAAGAAACATCAATTCAGGATGAAGATTTAATTCCTGTAGAAACACAAGAGATGGTTGATACTGAGATACAGATAAATAATCTAGTTTTAGAGGAAACAACTTGACTTTTTGAGCAAAATGCTACTATTAAGAGACTGGAAGAAGAACTACTGTAGTCACAACAAACCCTAACTCAAAACAGAGGTGAATTACTGACGATAACAGAGCAGTTTCAGGAACAGAGTACTATCATGAATAGACTAGAAGCAGAGCTTACATAGACCGAACAAGCATTAAATCACTCCAGAGAAGAAATGAATCAATATCAAACATCCCAGTCTCGGGCACAGGGTGCCATCATTCATGAGCTAATAGAATAATTGGACCAAGCCCAATAAGCATTGATTCAATCTAGGGAGGAGATGAGTATTATGGAAGAACGACAAACATCTCAATCTCAGGCACAGAGTGTCATCATCGATAGACTAAAAGTAGAACTTGCACAAGCACAACAAGCATTGGTCCAACACCAACAAGAAATGGTAACTAGGACTGAATATCGAAGGGTTGTTAATGAATTGAAAGATATGAAAACAACAAAGGGAAAAACTTATATTGCACTTACGAGAGCCCAAGAGAAGACCAAAAAGGTGCAAACCCAATTGGAAGCTGCTTTGGAGCAAATCAAACACATCTGTGATGTTTATTCTGATGCGATCAATTGCAGAGCCCCTGCCACTAATTATGTTTTATTCTTGCTAGAATAGTATCTATTGTTGACAGTGAAGGCCATCAGAGCAGGTAAACCCATTTCATTTTCCACTGTTCCAGAATTTATTTCATGTTTCATAGATCAGGAAGAGAAGGTACAATACCTTCTGTGTGAATTATATTTCCATAATTGTATTTTGGATGAAGTTAGAGGAGACAACCCTGGCCTCTTCATAGGGGACATACAATTCTAGGCATTCCTGTCTTTCACTAGGAACCCGTTCAGATGGGGAAAGGCTCACAAAATGTTCATAAATAGGGAAAATGGTTTGGATCTTTGGATTAGAGGAGAGCCTCCAAAATCCCTCCCAGCCATCATGCGCCACAAGATCTTCATGAAAATGGCAGGAGTTGTGGACTCATTGGCTCCTATCCATTTGCATGTCATCCGCTCAGGTATCACCTATTTTAGAGAATTCAAGGAAGAATATCTTGTTGCTTCCAAGCTAAGATAGGATGTATCCTCTAATGAGGTTAAAAGTAGAGAGCCCTTTGGATATAAAAATTTCTTTGTAGCAACCTTCAGAGTAGAAAGATATGCTAAACTAATCCAGGAGGAAGGACTTGCTTGGATTGGATGCGGGTATAACTGTAGTAGCTGTAAAAATACAAAATTTAATTTAATTTAGCATATAATTCTTTCTCATACAAAAATAATCCAATCACCAACATATGAGCATATGATATTTGACAAAAATAAAATTTTATCCACATCATAAGAATTACTTAACAGAATAAATAAATTACCTCTCCTTGATGCTAATTCCCCCGTCGATCTAGTTGTTCATTGCTGAAACTGTGTCAAACATTGCCCAAAACCAGGTTTCCACCTGCCAACTAGGACAACTTCCTAGCTTCAGGATACCATATGGATATCCTTCCCCCAAATCCAAGAGAACCCTCCCCCAAAATCCAAGTAGAATGATAATCCCCTCTTTCGTAAACCCTCTTCCGCTCATATCCCTCTTTCACCGCCCTTTCTCCTCATTTATTTCCTTACCTACACATTTATTATCTTATCCGATTATTAATGCTTTATCCTATTATTAATGCTCCTTATCCTTATTTATTAATGCTCCTTATCCTTGTTTATTAATGCTCCTTATCCCCTCTGTATACGTAATACTTTAATTTACCAATTAAATTTATTATCCCTTTTAAATTTAATGCCCATGTCATTGAATGTAATAGATAGTTAATTAATTAATTAATTAATGAAAATTATAACCATTAATTGATTAATAAATACTTAATTAATATCATTATACCAATCTTTGTTTAGTTATTAACATGTTAGGAAAAATTAATTACCTAATAAATTTTTTACTTAATAATCCCTAAGTATATATTCAACTAGGGTTGTTACATACACCCACCCTTCAGGAAACTTCGTCCCGAAGTTAAGGTATCTTATGGTCAAAGGAAAAGAAACATGGTTCACACATTCATAACAATTAACTGACATTAACAATAAGTAAGTCAAGAAAACTCATACATACTAGTGCATATGTACAAGAAATGCATGTGTAGCTAGTACATACAAGTCTCGTGCATGTGCTAATAATCAAAACTATCATCCTTTAGTAATTTATGTATGCATCCAATCCAGTCAACAAGACTAGTCTTTTATAAAAGACAACAAACCAATCAATTGTTTGAGAAATCCTTTAATTACTATTATCCATTTCAACAATTTTTATTTAGACAACCGTGGTTAGTTACGTAATTATGAATATTCATATATACACGTTTTTTTTTTTTTTGAAGGGAAAACATTAAATTCCACCACAAGACAGATCTCCATACCTTCTCAACTATTACTACTCATCCTTCCTCCCTAACCTACTTCCATCTCCATTCTTATCCTTCCTCTGCTAGACAATCTTGGAGCATCAACTATATTGACCTAACTCCAAATAGAACCTGTAAGCGGAAGTGTCGCTATATCGACGAAGCTTCCCTAGCAGGCATCTGACAGTCATCATCACACATCTTGGGGAGCGTGAACTAACACCGTCCTCCCATGACTTTAGGTTTTGGAGGATACAAGGTGGGAAATGCCTCCACCCCTCCTAATCATAACTAGGGTCCACACCCTACAATGGAATATACAGTGGCACTGTGTTGCTGGGGGTTTTTGTTATTGGATAAATCCGTAGGTGCGGACACTAACTGATCTCCCTAGATCCACCTGGATCTAGAACAAAGCAAGACAGAACATGACTCTTTCCCTAGATTTTGACCATTGAATTAAATAGGAGGCAAGAACAAATGACATACCTTATTATCGCTTCCTATGGTCTTTGTTGCTCCTGCTTCGCTCCAGTGCTCTCGTGCAGTCAAGACCAAGACAACACAAACCAACCAAAGTGAAGAAAGAACAATCTATTCAACAGTCAATCTATGTATATGATCAAGGAATTATACAATAAAGTGGAAATAGCTTTATGGGAAAGGGACATATTACTGTATCATATTGATGGAAAGTAAAGATTACAACCTGAGCCTTGATGTCGAAAACTTCCTTTCAATGGCCCTTGGCTCTGACACACACACTTGCTCACTTGCATGAAGAAGATCAAAACCTTTATGATATCCTTGCTGGAGTTTCCTAGCCTGTTGTTCAAGCTTCAATCCTTCACACAATTCTTTCACTAATTCTCCAATGAATCTTGCTTAACCTTGCTTAACCTTTTCCATGAGAATTCCCTGAATATATAGGAGACAATGAATTAGTTACATGGATAAGAATGATCCCAAAATATTAGGGAATCGAGTACTAGGATAACTATTCGAATGCCATCTCATCCTTCTAGAAGATTCTCTCTCGTAGGCAAATACACTAATAGCCTGCGAACAGTCTTCAAAAATGAGTTTTCTGGAAGAGATGAAAATAACTTTTTCTCAGGAGAAAGTTATTATGAAGAGCCTGAGTACACCATCATCAATACATCATCATGATGACCAAAATCATGGGTAACAGAATGCCCCCCAAAGTATGAGGTTGGAAACAATGACAACCGATAGACTTTGTAAGCTGCATGTGTGTGTCGAGAACTAGGAGGACATCTAATTGGAAACCTGCGAACAACCAAGAATCTACAGAATATCATATATATCAATTCTGAGGTAGGCATTCCATACTCAGATCACAGACTGATGACATTATAGACATGGGTCATGGCCACCAATCATACACTGTGGATCCATGTCGTCAAAATATAGCATAGCCACCGGAATACACTGTGGATCTATGTGAGAAATTTCAAAGAAAAACGACATAGCCACGAGACATACACAGTGGATCTATGTGTCACAAATTATACATACTCCATCGCAACCTGGATCACAAAGAGGATATCCAGGGTCTTCAATTTCGTCGCCCAAAGTACGAATCTAACCATGTGATTACATGTGTTGAAGTCGAACATGGTAGAAACCACTTGATTACCGGTCATTGATGAAACCGTTAACAAGTGCGAGGGAAATCACCATTGATTTTAATGACTCCCAAGGTACCATAGTACAATCCATCGAGTGTGAATAAATGAGTTGAATTCGAACATCCGATGGAATCTTTCGATCACGGATCAATGGTGTAAACCCACTTTCGAAAGCGAGGAAACCTGCCATTGAGGCATGCAAGTTCCAAGGTAACAAATAATTTCTATGTATTGATTTCGGATAATGAGTTGAAGTTGACAGAACAAAACTCGTCACAGGAGGGCCTTGATGTATCCCCCATCAATGACACGAAATGAGTAACAGATTTTGAAGGTGAAACGGAGTAGGAATGGACACAGGGAAGGCCGACACAGAGAGAATGGATAACTGCAGATAGCCGACTCAATATAGGTTCAAATGGACTTCTCTTGAACATATGAACGACACGACCAATGATTTGGGAGCATTGATTCAAAGATGACACAGGGAATGACCTGTAATCAATCGAATGAGAGACAAATGGATTTCCCAAACCGACTTCAAATGATGAATAGGGGGTGTCATGTTCAAGAGAGACACTTACTGCCAATCAATATGAAGATGAAAACATATCCCTTTCCCAAATTTCCCCCCACCATTTCTGGTGAGTACCTCTTTATTTTTACGCAAGCTTGAGGAGGATAACATATGGTTGTTGATGTAAGCTCATCCTTCGGATGAGTCCCTCGGAGTATGTTTAACGAACCGTAAGAAGGAATGGTTCGGTCCCATCACGGGTCTGTCAATGTTTGTTTAACGAGTCCAGAGATAGAAAACTTGAAGGTTTTTTAAGATTATAGAGTTTCGAGAAACACTTAAAAGAGAACTCTCTCAGTTCCTTTTTCGTAAAATAGTCTGGATGAGACCGAACAAGAGATAAATTATCGCTCACCATATGCATACTTCAAATACTTTATCGAGCGTGAAAATAGCAAGGTCGCTCGGTGATCTTTTCATGTTTAGAGAGTCTGAAAAGATATTAAAGAGGACTCCAGGGGGTTCCTTTTTCGTATAACCTTGTTGAGCCCGAAAAAGTGATAAAATTATGCTCAATCACGTTCTCATGTATTTACGAGCGCAAGAACGGACAAAAATGACGCTCGAGGTTTTTATATAAAAAACATAAAAAACAATCAAAACACACGATAACAAAGAAAAACATGTCCGTATCCCTGTATTTGATCATCAAAGTCATCACGCCTACAAGAGTCACACTCAACATGACATTAGGGATTAGGGTTTAATCGATAAATAATCATAAAAAACCAAAATGATATAGTAAAAGTAAATAAAAGGTGTAAATACTCTTTTTACCACACCATTTTTACATTTCCACTATTGAGCTCAAAAAACCCCTCTTTTACCCTCCAAGTTCGGCATCAAAAGATGAGTGAGTACTGCAATTTACACTGTGTTCCCGAGGCTGAGAGAAAGAAAGGAAAAGTAGCGATTTGGGGGGTACGAGATTTGACCCTCCGTACTATCCTTTTTACTATAGCTTGGATGGCTGGGAGTTCTGCTCCTCACATGGCGTTACAGAGCTACTTCCATTACGCTATTGAGTGTACTGAGCCTCGAGTGTTCAACTGGGCAGATGTTGTGTTGCGTAGTATTAAAAAGCAATTGACCAAATGCAGGCGGGGTGACCTGAAGCAATTCGGGTATGGATCTTTGCTGATATCATTCTTCCTTGAGCAAGTCCCATTATTGAGGCTATAGGTGGAGTGGAATTTACCGGCTCCCAGGGATTTGCGGATGCTGAGATGGTGTCCGCTCATGGCCAGGCACGTAGTAGGACCGATCATCAGATATGATGATACTTTCTTTGACTGGCTTCAACCACAAATTTTGATGGTTGATGACTACGCTTATGCTGGGCTGGATTTTCGAGGAGATCCGGATTTGGTATTACCATAGGATGCTCAGTGGGGGGACCTTGGTAAGAAGTACACACATTTTCTCTTTTTAAATGTTTTTGAATTTTTTATCATATTCAAATGTTTTTGTTTTATATGTTTATCCAAAGACTAATACAAAATCGTTTGTTGATAACACAGATGTTGGACCTTACAAACCTCTCGACACTTCTCCCATCCATCGGCGAGGAGAGGTAGCGGAAACACCACAGTATGCTAAGGATTATCAAGTGGTGGAACAAAATCTAGAGGGCCTGACTGCAGACATTCCAGACATGACTCTGGAAGAGGTTCCACGACACGATCAACGTCATACTGTAGGGGTATTAGCATCTATGAGTCGACTGCTCCGTAGAGTTGCTAGGGCAGTTGTGTGTTACCGTGAACGTCATCCATGATGTCACTTTGTAGAAGCTATGAGCTTCAAATTTTGACATTTTGGTCTTCAGACAAACTTTTTGTAAAAAACTCTTTTATATCATTATATATACATACGTCTTCTACTGGTTTACTTTATATTGTGTGAATTTTGTTGTGTTTGACTTATAAATGATTTAAATGTCTATCCAATACATAATTAGCCAATGCATATGTTAATGTATTTAGACATCTAGGAATATGTTGATATTCAATGTGATCAAAATAACGTTCCAAGAGGCGAATTCGCAAATACACCCGTAACAAAGTAGGACTTCAAATAGAATAGATATTCCTTAACTGTAGTACTACAAGCTGCGATTCAAGTTGCACAACCAAATGACGAATTCCGAGCGAGATAGCATCAACCAGTAATTCAATAACGACGCTATACTCTGCAATGTTGTTGGTCGCACGACCGAGGCACACACCTCGTAAAGATACAATTTCGTTTGTTGGGGAATAGATTGCCCACGCAGCGGAAGCAAGGTTCCGAGTACTACGGCTAGCACCATCAGCAAAGCCAATATAGGGTAGCGAAGACTCTGACATCTGGAAATCAAACACAACATCATATAAGGACAGAGACCAGATAACGACAAAAGAAAGCTATAGTAACACACACAAAGTATGATACATTAAAATACAAGTACTTGTGCACAGATGATTTATGCATAGTACTTATTCAAGTACAACCCATTCCTGGGTTCACTCAAAGGGATACCAGCATAATCTACCAACTCATATGCTCACTTTTCCAAAACTCGGCGAACAATATAAGGACCTCGCCACATGGGTTCGAATTTTCCAGCTCCTAACACATCTTGATCCTGTTCATAGAGAAGAACAAGATCACTTTCGGAGAAAACGCGAGGCTTGACATGCTTGTCATATTGGGCCTTGACACAATTTTTTTGGGCTTCTATTACTAGAGTGGCGTCACGTCGAGTTTTGTCTAATTGCATAAGATACAATAGACGTTCTTCTTCCGCAGAAGTGTTGGGTAGGAGTTCAACAACTAGATTTAGAGAGGGTATCTCACATTCTATAGGAAGAATGGCTTCCACATCATAGACTAATTGAAAAGGCGTAAACCCAGTAGCGGACTTGACAAATGTCTGGTACGCCCACAATACCGAAAACAACATTTTGTGCCAACTTGTTTTATGAATCCCTATCATTCATCGAAGCATAGTTATGAGAACTTTGTTAATCGCTTTGACTTGACCATTAGCTTGTGGATAATAGGGCATTGAGTTATCATGGCGAAGACCCAACTTTTTCGTAACTTCAGACATCATAAAATTCCTAAAGTGGCTACCGTGATCAGTGACGATAGCTTGGGGAACACCAAAACGAGCTATGACGTGATTAAAAGGAAACAAGGTTGCAGTATTTCCAGTATTGTCGAATGTCGACATCGCCTCGGCCCATTTCGTAAAGTAATCAATGACTACAATGATGTAACCATGCCCCCCGACCGAGTGAGGGTGACATGTCATGAAATCGATGTCCCATTTTGCAAAAGGACCAACTGAGACCACAGGATGAAGAGGAGCAGGATGTGACCGAGTTTTCTGATTGTAGGTCTGGCAGGCATGGCATTTCTGAACGGCAGTAATGCAGTCGTTAAACAAAGAAGGCCAAAAATATCATGCGCATAAGATCTTCTGGGCAGTAGCATACCCAAACATATGACCACCACATGCTCCGGAATGGCAGTCATTTAGAGCTTTCTCGGCTTCATCGAACGTTAGACAACGTCGAAAAATAGAGTCAATTCCTCGACGATAAAGAGTATCCCCGAGGATAATGTATTGACGAGCTTGATAGCATATGCGACGTCATTCAGTACTAGACAAAGTAGGCCGGAAAGTCTGGGTTTGGAGATATATAATGATATCACCATACCAAATATCGTCAGTGCTAATACGGAAAATAGATTCATCGGGTAATGAATCTACTGCTACATTTTCCGTTGCAGAGTGAGGAAAATCGCATATCAACTCATTTGGAGTATTTTCCCCCTAGCAATTGACATGTCAAAATATGTTGCATAGGGTTGCAATGAGAAATCACCGTAGTCTTACGTGAGAGGATATAGTGCCGGAAGCGTTGGACGGCTTGAATGGCAGCCAAGGCCATTTTTTCAACATGTTGATACTTGATTTAATTTGGTGTGAGACTCCGACTCAAGTAGTAAATAACAGTATCGTCGTGCACATCATCCTGTTGGACGAGAACCATGCCAATAGTGTACTCCAACGCAGCAAGATAAAGGAAATAATCGTGACTGTAATCGGGAGGAAAGAGAAGAAGAGATCGCATTAGGGACAACTTCAAAGCTTCAAAAGAATTGTTGGAAATGGTATCCCAGACGAACTCTGAATCTTTCTTTAGTAGTCGCGTAAAACCACGAGTGATCTCGGCGTAATTAGGGATTAAACGACTAAGAAAGTTTTCTTGACGAAGAAAGTTTTCTTTCCCCTGCAAACTTTGCAACTGGCGCAATGTAGAAGGAGGAGGGAGATTAAGGATCACCTCAACCTTAATAGGATCCACCCAGATCCCTTGACGTGAAACAATAAAACCTAGAAGACGGCCAGATTCTATGCAAAAAACACACTTATGAGGATTTAAACGTATACGATAGAATCAACAGCGAACAAAAATGGCTCGGAGGTGGGTAGGGTGATCGACTCTGTGCATAGAATGAGCAGGTAAATAGTCCAAATAGGGTTGAACGATATGTTTTATATCATGAAAAGCATAAGACATAGCGCGTTGAAAAGTTGCGCCCGGATTCTTAAGACCGAAAGGGAGTTTCCGATAGGCAAAAGTACCCCAAGGACAAACAAAAGCAGTCTTATGTTGGTCCTCGAGAGCAATGTTAATTTGATTATAGCCGGAGAAACCATCCATGAGAGAGAAGATTTCACTTCCGGCGCAATCATCTACAATCTGATCAACAAAGGGGGTAGGAAAGTTGCCTTTGGGACAAGCTTTGTTAATATCCCTATAATCAACACATACACGAATATTGTCGCCTTTCTTATCAATCGGGACAGGATTGTAAACCCATTCTGTAAGATCCACCGGATAAATAAAGTCTTTATCTCATGTACAACAATTGCAGGGTCGATACCTGGCATCTCTTCGTAGCTCCAGGCGAAGATGTCACAAAATTCTTTGAATAGAGACGTATAGGTGACAATTTCGTCGGAAGAACACGAAGCTCCAATATGGACATTTTCGACAATCCCAGGTTTAATGGATATGTCAATGGGACTCGTGGGCGAGATATTACTTAAGTTCCCTTCAAAAAACACATCGTGTGTAGTCGCGGGAACCGTCGAGATGAAAACAACGGTCATCGGAGTCGAAATCCGTTGGTAGTTCTCAAGAGTGTGTTGTTCCAGAAAGAGTATGGAATGATGATGCCCATCATCCCAAGGGGTGTCCTCCATGATGGACATGATCATCTCGTCAGTGGGAAAAATAACACGAAAAGGATCGGGAGACAACTCATCAAGAGAGGTGGTAGAAGGTGTTGCCGATTGAATGGCCTAATAGGCGGATTCAACCGGACTTAACGACATTGAGTCGCCGAAACGAAAATGATCTCCAAGGTCAGAGACTATCCAAGGGTCTGAAGACGCAAGAAGTTCGTGAGGCACGGTGGAAATCATGTTGATAGAAGCAATTGATGGGCGTGGAACATCAGGAGGTGGAATGGGGAAATTACCCATTAATGAGGAGTCCTTAAAAGGCCTACACCGACGTTCTCATAACCCAGTGGAGTTTTAGCAATAAACGGTACGTTGCCAGTATGGGTATCAGAATTGAAGAAGGCAAGTTGATCAATGGTAACAACCTTTCCTTGATGAGGGAAACGTACTACACGGAAAAGTGTTGACACAACGACGCGCATGGAATCGATCCAGTTGCAGCCAAGTAGAAGATTGTAATCAAGGGGAGCGTCAAATACTTCCACTTCAACTTGGACCGTTTTACCTTCTAATGTGATAGGAAATGAAGGGAGAACACCGTAAGGCTTAAAACCAGAGCCATTGAAGGCTTTAAGAGTGTTCTGGGATTCATTCAAAGGAGGAGAGCAATGGCTTTCCAACAAGCAAGAGACATAACACAAGTCGAGGCACCCTCATCGATAACGGTGCGGCAAATGTTTTTGTCAGAGACAACCACTTGTATTTGAAATGCGAGTTGAGGGGGTAACCTTGGAATGTGACCTTCCAAGTCAAATACTATTAAATTTGTATCTTTTGGGTCAATACCACCTATAGCTTTCAACAGTGCCTTCTTTTGTGCAGGACAAGTCTGAAGGACTTCAAGGGCTAACATCGTTGAAGGTGCCTGGGCCAGATCTTCAACAATGCTGTAGTTCTGGGCTGCACGAGCATGAGGATTGAAATTCGATTTCCGAACGACACCCTTAGAGGGGGTCGCAGAACTGTGTCGAGTCTCAGTCGTTTGAGATGAAGAGGACCGTTGGTAGGTGGAGTCGCTGGAGAGGGTTGTACCAGAGCAGGAGGTAAATCGTCAACCTTCTCCTTAGATGGAGAATAATTTTTGGCTCGAGTTGTGAGTGCAACATTGTTCCGCTTAGAATCACCAGTACACATCAAAACATATGATGTAGTAGAAGAGGAGGGTTGGTCGTGAATGGCCAACTGAGCCTGTTGTTGAGACGGGAAGGGTTGGGACAAGACAGCTGGTGCAGGTGGTTTTGGAGTTCCTTGAAGGAACTTAGTGACCTCGGCACGTCGTGGATAATCCTTCGTGTAATGATCATCACCATAGATAAGGCAAGGGTATCGTGGTTTGCGCTTATCCCGATCTTCAACAGGAGTGGTTTTAGTTTTCTTTGCTTGATTATTATTTTTGCCCTCCTTATTCTTACCTCTCCCCTTTTTAGATTTGTTTTTACCGGCTCGGGGAGATTGGACAACATTTACCTCAAAAGTTTTGCTGGTGGGAGTAGCAAGAGATGGAGCATTTTGAACATTAGAAGAAGCAGACTTAGGGTTTGTGCTTGAAACAAAATGTGATTGGGCTTGGGAAGTACCAATCACACAGTCAAACGCATGCGAGGTGCCTGGAGTAGTTGAAGTGTTGGAAGCATTAGGACGAGGTCTTAAACCGAAAGCTAGAGTTTCTCCACTTTTGATTAATCTTCCTTGTGTCCCCATCATGAATTTCATGGGATACATTGGCACTTTCTGGTGGCCTCTCTATTAGAAAAAATTTCAACCCTTCCATGATCTCCCCTTTTAAGCCATCCATCTTAGTATCCATCATCGCTACCATCTTAGATTT